>VFLP01000069.1:0-231565 GCA_007182795.1 Xylaria flabelliformis | reverse complement strand
AATATATTTATTAAATAAATATATTTATTAATATATTTATTATATTTAATATAAATAAATAAATAAATTAAATAGTTAATAAACTTTAATAAATTATTAATTTTTTTATAATTTTTATACTTTTTTTGCTTATTTTAATAAATAATTAAATAATTTATAATAAATAAATTATTTTATTTATAATATATTTTTTATAAAAAAATTTGCTTTTATTAATTAAATTTAAGTTAAACAGTTTAATAATAATTTTAATAGTTTTTTTTAATAATAAAAGCTTTAAATGCTTTAATTTATAATATTATAATATAATATTAACTTTAAGCTTAATAAAATAATAAGTTTAATATATAAGCTTTAAATTAAGCTATTATAATAATGTTAATTTAAAAAGTATATTTTTTTAAATTAAAAAAGCTTTTTATAAAAATTTATTTAATATTAATATAATAAAAATAAATATAAAGGCATTTAAGTTTTAATTAATAAAAAAAGCCTTTAAATTTAATAAATTTTAGCTTTTTAAGGCTTTAATAACCCTTTAAAATTTAAAAGTGCTTTTTTAAATTATATAAGCTTTTAAAAAGTACGTTAAAAAGGTAAAAAGTAGCTTTTTTAATTAAAAATAAAAGCTTAAGTCTTTAAATTTTAAAATAGCTAAATAGTTTTTATTATTATTTAATAGTTAATAACTATTAAAAAAGCTTTTAATATTATAATATAATGCTTTAAATATTATATTAATATTAAACTTTAATATATATAATATGTTTTTAAAAATAATAATATTATAATTATAATAAAAGCAGTATATTTTTAATGTTATAGTTTTTTTATTATATAATTTTAATATATTATTAATAATAAATATAAAAGCAACATTTTTTATAAATTTAATATAATTAATAAACTAATGTTTTAAATTTATAATATAAATAATACTGCTTATATTATAAAGTTATAAGTTGTTTTTAATACTTTTAATAGATTTAGCATTTATTAATTATATTAAATTAACTATATAAATAACTTAAAAAGTAGCTTATAATTTAATAAAAGGTTAAGTTTTTTTAATAGCTTTAAAGGGCTTTTAACTACTTTTCTTGCTTTTTTATTTTAAGTTACCTTTAAAGTTACTTTTAAAGTTACTTGTTAAATTAAGGGTAATAAAGGGCTTTATAACTATTATAACTATTTAAAAAATAGTTTTTTTAAGTAGTTTACTTATTAAATTTTGTTAAAATTTAAGCTTAAGCTTTAAGTTTTATAAAGCATTAACTATTAAAATTTTTATTATAATTATAATAGTATTTTTAATAGCTTTTAAAGCTTAAAAAAACTAATAAGTTTAATTAATTTAATTATTATAAGTTTCTTTTAAGGCCTTTAAATAAGTATTAACTTAATTTATAGTGTTAATATTAATACTTTTTTCTTTTAATTTAACTATTAAATTATTAAAAGTGTTATTAAAAATATTAAGGTTTTATATATAGTTATAATTTAAAGAATAAAACTACTTATAAAGCTTATTATAAGCTTTATTATTATTAAGTTTATAAAGCAGTTTTAATATGTTAAATATATTAGCAAAATTATTAAAATAGCTTATATTAGCTTTAAAAACATTAAAAAAGCTATTTTAAAAAATTAAAAGCATTATAGCTTAATTTAAATTATTATAGCTTTAAATTATAATAAAATCTTTAAAGAATTTAAATAATCTTATAGCTTTAAATATAATAATTAAGCTTTAAAGCTATTAATTATAATTTAAAAAGTTTTTAAGTTTTTATAATTTAAAAAAGTTTTAAAGTTTTTTAGCAATTTTACGTTTTAATTACCTTTAAATAATAATAAGAGCAGTTAGTTAAGCTATAAGTTTAGTAGTGTTTTAAACGTTAATAGCTTTAAGGGCTTTTTTAAGGGCTATAAAAGTAAAGGGCCGGGCTATTAAACTGTTAAGCCTTGCTAAAAGCTTTAAAATAACGTTAGCTTACCGTTAACATTTTAAAAATAAAGCTTAAACTATTATATTAATATATTATATAATAAATATAAGCTTATTAAAAAGCTTTAATAAAGCCTTAATAACTAACATAAAGTCCTTATTTTTACTTTTTTTATCCTTATAATTAAACATTTAAAAAGTTAAATTAAAAGGTATTAAAAGCTTTAAAATACTTTATTACTTAAAAGCTTTAATAAATTTAAAAAGTCTTTAGTCTGCTATAGCTAATATTTAAAAAATATAGCATATAAATAAAAAGCTATAAGTAATAAAAGTGCTAAATTATAAAAGTTAAAGCTTATAATTAATTAAATGTAATAAATAAGCGTTAAAATAATAATTTTAAGCTTATAACTTATTAAAAGTAATATTATAAATATAAAATATATAGCGTTATAATATAATAAATACTTTAAGCTAAATAAAAAAAATAGCAGTTATAATTATTAAAATAAAAAGCTTAAAGCATTAAATAATACTTATAAGCTAAAAAGTAAAAAAATAAATGTTAATAATTTAAAAAAAAGAAATTTAGCTAAATATTATAAATTCTTTAAAGCTTATATAAACTTATAACCCTTATTAATTCCTTTTTTAATGTTTTTATAAGCTTAAAGAAGTTTATTAACGTTAAAAAAAGTTAATTATTAAAACTAATAACTTTTTTATAGTTATAAACCTTTTAATAATAAAGCATAAAGCTTAATTATTATATTAAGTTTATATATTTATAAAACATTTTATATACTTATAATATAACCTTATAATATATTTATTAAGTTTATTAAAAATCTCGTATTTTATTGCTTATAGCACTTAAAGTGCTATATACACTTAAAAAAATACTAATAGTTAATAGGAGTATTTTAAGCTATAAGGGTAGCTACTTTATAGCTATAAGGGCAGCTACTTTATAGCTGTAAAAGTAGCTACCCTGCAGCCGTGCCCCTTATAAGTAAGCAAAATCAGTAGATTAAGGCAGTTACTGTAAGTTTAATGGCTAAAGGTAAGTATAATGGCTATAAAGGCTTATAATAGCTTATAAGTAGCTTATACAGCTTTTTACGGTAGCTTATAGCCACTATAACACTTAATAAAGCTTATATTAAACCTTTAGGGGTCTTATTTAAAGGGATCCTAATAGCTTTAATTAACCCACTAATTTTAATAAAACCTTTTTATCCTTTAAATTATATTTAAAAAAAGTATACTTTAAAAAAAATTAAGTATTTTTAAAAACCTTAACTTATTATTATATACAAATTAAAAAAAAGTATTAAAACTAAGTAGCTAAAATATATTCGATTTATAATGCAGTAAAAATATATAATAATAAGCTCTGCCTTATACTATAATATTAAAACTTAAACTTTTAAATAATCTAACGGGATTATTAAGTACTACCTTTAACATGAACCGCTTGCAGTTCCCGCAGTGGCAGAGGCTTGTGCGTGCTTGTGAGTCCGGGTCGTCGAGTGTGATTGTGTAGCGGATTGCGCCGCAGTAGCAGCCGCCTGGGAGGGGTGTCATTTTGAAGGGAAGTTTTGGGTGGTTATGTTGATGGTGGTGTTTGCTGTGTTTGTTTGGCTCTTGGATTGATGGGTTTGCTGGTGGGACGGTTGGGGTTGGCTGCTGAGCAGTGTCTATTGTGGTTTCGTCGAGAGGAGATGTGTATTAATACTATACGTGTTCTTAACAATCATGTATGAGATTGCTTACTCAATGCCTTCTGGCGTTGTTAGAGTAGCTGGCATTCTTGTTCTTGTGTAAATCGTTGCCTGCTTGTTGGTGTTGACTCCCTATGACGAAGTTTCAACGTCACTAGTTCACGATTCTTCGACTCCGCATGCGACCGAAGATATGTAATTATTGAGAGCTTTAAATTTGTAATGTTATTAGAATCTTAAGATAAAAGAATTGCTAGAATAGTGTTCATCATTGGCACTTTTAGTTTTCACGATTCTTGCCTGAGATATAGTAGAATGGGAAATCAGCGATATGAATTTGTGCTGTGGATAGAGTTAAAGTTCGCATGGATCCGACATTGTTGTAAGTTTTGCACTTTTGTCTATTGCCCGGTTCCCAGTGCCCTCAAGTCAGTTGGGACGATTAAACTTCGTATGATCAATGTTGTTAGTGGTAGTGAAGACTGCTATCAAGCAACTAGATATTGAATCTTAAGAAAAGTTAAGAAATTATGGCATTGATTGAAATTTATCACAATAAATGGTTCTACCAATGTCCTGAATTGGTCTCATTCGGATTCCCAGCAACTCGTGTTTGCTGCCTGAGGGGTCAATCGCCAACCGACGCACGACCTCCAATTCACAACAGTTGTTGGCGCATCTACATCTCATTACACCTGACAGCAAGCTATATGTCATGCACTCCAAAGTAAATACTGTCAAATCGTAGTTGAAGGGCAGAGATCAAGTAGAACAGAATCGGCTAACACATACAAGGTATAGGGGGAAATTGTGTATAAATGGTGAATTCGCAGAGTGCAGCCGCCCTAGTTGGTCAAGTGAAGTTAGAAGTACTTCCTAAGATTTTCTATAAAGTCTAATAGTTTGTAACAAGAAGCAAATGAGATACATATCTACCGTGAAAAAATATCTATACGTTGTAACATACTTTGCTAAAGAGTTCAGCTACTTATACAAGTGATTTAAATATTGTTTAAAACATCAAAAATATCTTTCTTGTAGCAGGTATTTTATTTATTACTTTGAAATTGGTAATAGTCTTGCCAAATATCTCCTAACTTTGCCAGTATTTAATCTATTAGGTCGTTTTTGTACAGCAATGAGACAATACTTGAGAATTTAGGCGGATCAATAACGTAACTTGCAGCTACATGCTGTAACTGCCAAATTTGATACTTCATCTTGACTAAATATTCAGGTACTTTCCATTGCAGCTTTTATGCCTGCACCAAAAGCAACTCCAACCTTGAATCACATTCACACAACATCAACACCTTTCTATTAACTACCGATTTGTTTTACTCAGCCACTTCTTCCATTACATTAATTTCATTCGGAGCTAAAGTTTTCTTCCCATTTCTCTCAATCCGGAATCGTTCAACCTTGCGCATGCGCGCCTCGACGTGACTATTGATGTCAATGTCCCACACGAACGACTTGAAGATGGAAGAGGAAGCTCCGTCGACAAATTCAGCAGATAAAGATCAAGCCTCATCATGCTGTTGGGATGAGCTTGCAAGCTCTCTCTATGCGGTCAAAAGCCCCGAAAGCTTCTCCTACATAAAGACGTACCCATGCGCAGTGAATCCGGTTATTCAGGTTCATGAAGACATAATCGCATTACCGCTGACAGGCCATGGCGCTGAAATAATTAAGCAGGCTGACAAGAATGCTAATGTTCAAAACGGAACTCAAGTTGCTCTTGATGAGGGTATCAATAGCGTCTGGAAACTCGACGCTAAGAAGTTCAATCTATTAAACCCCGACTGGTCTTCGTTCCTCAGAACAGGCTTAGATGATGCTTGCGAAGGTCTCGGTATAACGGAATCAGTCGACATCCAACCGTATGAGCTCCTACTCTGTGAGCAAGGCGGGTTTTACCAGTGGCGACACAAGATGAGAGAGACTATGAGAATGGTAGCCATGCTCGCTATATACTTGCCGTCGGCGCACCAAGGAGGAGAAATACGACTGCGTTATGGTGGAAAACGCTGCACATTTGACACGAGTAAATCATCCATGTTTACTACCAGAGCTTTAGCCTGGTCTTCAAATGCTGCTTACGATGAAGAAAAACTCCTTTCGGGCCGCCGTCTCATGTTGATCTACAAAATCGTAGACAAGTCCGCTACTGAAAATTCGTCCAGCCACATCGACCAGCCAATCGAAATTGTTGGCCGTGCGCTTCACCAGTGTGCTACGAAAGTTCCCAACTTTTCAGCCAAGATATATCTGTTAGATTATCACTACCCACGTGTGGAACTGATACTGGATAAGCTGAAAGGGCATGATCGCGCCGTTGGTGATGCTCTAAACGAACTATGTGCCGGGCATGGGCTTCACTTCTTCCTTGGTCGCTTAGATACACAGCGTACAACACTGGGGAGTTCAGCGACCGACAGTGGTACATGCGAGAGCCTCTTCTCCGTCGAACTACTCGATGGGTTCCACGGAGTTCACATAGCGAAAAATGTTCTATTCACCAAGGATCAACTCATCAATGACCCACATCGGGATGGTCGAGTTGCGGACATCTCGCCGTCGTTCAGGGGTCGCCTGTCCCGTGGCGCGGTGAGTTCTCGACGTCATTGATTCAACATACTTCCATTCCAGCACAGATGGTGATAGACTTAGTTAAAGTCACATTTATTGCATCGAAGACGTTTCCTACCATCTCTCACGTACCTATTTGTATTGCTCCACTAACAAGTGTTATTCTTTCCTAGGCTGCAATCATTTGCCCGACAATTCATTTGCCATCGTATCTTTACCCACCCCAGAATGCCAACTTCCATAACATAATCCTAGTGGTCTTACGAGACATCGTCTATAAGCCAAGTGCTCAAGGCCATCCAGGAGATTATTTAAGGGTATTAAGGGAGATGGTTGACTCTACACATTTTCCTGAATTATCGCCCGGAACTTTCTCAAAGGTCCTGAAATGGGCTTGGGGGAAACGGTACGTGAGCTTATTCTGGAAAATTATATCACGAGAGATCGGTTTGCGGGTAGATCCCGAACGTATGAGTGCTATTGCACATATTATCAATGCGGATATCTTGGAAAATGCAGACATAGCCCAAATACAATGGGACAGGTAGTATGTATCTTGAGTTAACCGCTCTCTAGCATTACACTAACTCTGGCCAATAGCTTTAGTGGTGTTTTTTGCCATACCCAAGATTTCAAGAACGTTACTCTTAACCTCGAAATAGTCCAAAACAGGATACGGGATGACCTGAAACTTTCTTTTGAAGGCTGGAAGAAACCGATACAGCAACATATCTTTCGCAAGAAGCTGTCTTTAAATTTGGGCGATGTGGATTATCTTCTTCATTCCGTTATGCCCGCCAAAGAATCTCTAGATTGGGTTTTGAACTGGTGCGTACCTTTCTTTCTCAGTCTTAGGACTATTATGAGTTTAGCTAACACAATGTAGCATTGTCCCAGCTCTGAGAGCCCAAGATAGAAGGGACCTTCTTCGGATGTGCATCTGCCTCCTTTTGGAAAGGCGGGAAAATGGGAGTCTTGCAAACGCCAAAGAAATTGCTGATAAAATTATCCTATATACGTACCGGACAGCTGCCTTAGAAACAGTGGACTTCGATGGCGAAGCATATCTTTCCTCGCTAGCAAAAGGCTTCAGAGACCTAATAGGTAGCTGTCTACATGCCGGTCTTAAAACAGCAGTTATCATGTTGTTAGACGCTAGCTGGACAAACATAGCACCTCAGCATGCAAACCCTGGTGCACTACCTCTGAAAGAATGTAGCGCGAACATCAAGGAATTCTTGCAAGATCTTGGGGGACTTCTCAAGGACCATAATTTTCCTTACATATCCTCGACAAAGGAGATCTTCAAACTCCTCATTCGCAGATATGTATACGCAGAAGCTCCAACCTATCCCGAGAAACTCCCAGGATGGACCCATAAGTTAAGAGGTTGCGGTTGCGAGATCTGTCTGGAACTGGATAAGTTCCTGCAGTCGGAGTTCTTGATTAAAACGGAATTCAGTGTGGGGGACACCAGCCATTTGAAGTCACGACTGCCTCGTGACGTTTTCAGATTCGTGCATAAACCGACCGAGCAACGCGCAGATTTACGGGTGTATTGGGTTTATAAGATTAAGGGTAAGGAGTTTCAGCAAGACGCGGAATCCTACAATGAGCAAGTCCTGGAATTTGAGAAATACTTTGAAGCACTGCGTAACGATTATATGCAAGGCCTATTCGGAGAGGCCGATTACCGCCATTTGATCATGCTGGAGAAAGTCCAAAACTCGGAAGGCCAGAAGCAGTTGAAAGTTGCCGCTGCAGCCGCCAGAAAGAAGGGATTGAGAATGCCGCCGCTGTCTGATTCCGATGACGAACGGTCAAAGAAAAGGAGACTCAAGTGACGAACCTTCTACCCAGCATGATAGTATGGGCATCGCAAACGGTGAAAGTGAACCCAATACCACCTACAGCTCTACTTGTTTGGATGGAATATTCTACTAAAAAGTCACTGTAACCTTAACAGATATGCCGAGAGTATATCCTACGACGGTAGCTTCTGAAGGCTTACCGCAGGGCTTCACATACTCTGTTAGGTACATATGACCCATGTTTGAGTCACGCTAAAAATGAGGTTGCTTTCTTACCCAGAGTGAAGGGAGCATGGAAATAGATCAGATATCGTATCTAGAACTCAAGAACTAGCAATAAACCCGAATGGTTCATAGTTCTATGAGAGAACAGCGTGCTCGTAACAAAGCGCTATTATATAATACAAAAATGCAACAGTAAGCGCCATACCCGCTACGCTATTCAAGTTGAAGTAACTACCGGAGAAACTTTGAGAGAGTTAATTGACTTACAATAGAGAGGACTTATCATGTTAAGAAGCAAGGTCATACTTCTTCCATCGAGTTTCATTGAGCAGCGAAATCTTTCTCGTCTAACTGTAAACACTTACTTACGATCTGATATTGGAAGGACATTTTGTCGTTGGGCGCCCGCTTTGAAGTTACTAACCTTCGAAGTGCAATATACCATTTTATGCCGTCTGATGTTAGTATAGAACAACGGTCACATAAGAGTCGAGAAGAGAATGGCCGGTATTTGAAACGGTCTCTCTCACGATATTTCATTTCACACACCTCTTCTATCAACCAGTGCATGCCAATCCAAGCCAAGCTTATGGCAATCTGCCCAGAAGCGTCAATAATGTCCATGATCATGCATAAGACCTCTGACGGTTTCTTAGGTTTCCTCGTCATTTCCATCTGTACAGTAAAGTCTGGGCCAGTTTCCATTGCCACTCTAACCTCCTGTCGATCTAACACGCGCTTGGCTCCCCAGTATTGGACCACCAACGACTCACCGGTAAGCGTAAAACATGTTACACTAACCCGTGATAACTCGATGCTAGTAGCTCCATCTTGATGACAGATAAGGACATGTTTTGAACGAATTCTTAGATGCAATCTTCTTCAAGTGTGGTGGTAGAATCGGGTAAGCCTGGAGGCGAATGAACCCTACTGCCTCCTCCTACTTTAGGGGTGAATACAAAAGCAAACACAAATGGTCATCAAAGTGGTTATCCGATGTATAATTGAGAACAGCAATAAGTTGAACGACAATCCTGGAAAAATATCAGTTTATCAGACACTTTGTCATAGTCCAACAATTGAAGAGGCGGCGAAATCTTATGTCGAGAGGGCGTCATAGTCGTACAGATTGGCTCAGAGGCTTGATTAACCCAGCTACTCGCTGCGACGAACTCATTGGAGGAGATTGCAGCGGGAATCGTCTAGGTTCCTCTTAGAAACACCTTACAAGAACTCTGTTCTGGGCAAAAGCACACTGGTGAATCTGCTAGTAGCGAATAGCCGGAAGTGTAACAAAGAATGATCAAATGTTGAGCTATGTATAGCTTCCTAAAGCCGAACGAAGGTCCGTTATCTACCTTCTCCGTGTATCATGAGCATGTTCACCTCGAAAAGACCTAGAGGAGAATATGTCTCATTTCCTCGAGAATGACCTGGCGATGTACTGCCCAAGATACCTTTTCAGCGGCACTAAAAGCGTCAATCGGCTCTGTATAGATAAATATATGTGTTAATCTTTGTAATCTCAGAGTTTTCGTCGTATCGCTCGGATGTCGTCCCAATAACTGCCCAGTCCTTTGCGTAAAACTCCACAAATGTTGGAGCGATGAGCTCTTGCATAAGTCCGGTCTCCTTGATTTAATGGCACCAAATTTAGGGGGCTTTGCAGCAGAATAATGTGGCCATTAAACCAACCAAAACGGTCGACAAAAACGGACAATAATTTAACGTATAATACGATCGATCATCTTGAGCATCTCGTCCGGAAGCGGACCCTTCGCGATGTAGTATGGCTTGGACACCGGCTTGGCAATCTCCCACGCTTGATCGAACGCCTTGACCATTTCGTCCGGAAGCGGTCCCTTCGCAAGGTTGGTAAGGTTCTCTTCGAGCTGCTTCGCGCTACTGGCACCGATAATGACAGCGTCACCATGCTCGGGCTTCATCAAGCTGTGATGATGTATCCAGCGCAGTGCAGCCTCTGCTGTCGTCATGCCCAGTTTCTTAGCCGCGGGGCGAATGACGTCGAGGGCATCGAAATACACGTCGTTCCAGTACGTAGTGCGGTACAAGCTCCCCTGTGTCCTGCCAGGATCAAAGCGGCTGCCTTCTTCGTGCTCGTTGGTGGAGCGCTGGTATCGGTCCGTCAGGAAACCTCCCGCAAGCGGGTTGAACGCGTAGAAGGCAATACCGTAATGACGAAGGCAGGGAAATAGCTCAGGCTCGACAGCGCGCTGCACCGCGCAGTACACACCTTGATATACGTCCGGCTTCTTCCAGTTATTGCGGATGCATATCTCGCATATCTGCGCGACTTCCCAGGCGGCATATTTGCTGATCCCCAAACGACGGAAGTATCCCTGTTCGTACAGGTTATTAAGCTCGCGGAAGGTATCTTCGTAAGGCACGCTATGATCGGGCGCATGCAAGTACCACGTGTCAACCTTCTTAGTCTTGAGAGCATCGAGGCTCTCGATCACAAATGACTTCAGCTCATTCGGTTTGTGAGAGAATCTGCCGTATGGCGCGAGCTTCGTGTCCATCACCAAGCCGCGATCTTGCCATTTGAGTTGTCCTAGGTACTCCTCAGAACTACCATTACCATACGCTCTGGCAGTATCGATCTCCTCATGCCCGAACTTCTGAAAGACGTCGAGGATGGCGGCACAGTCGTCCAGTTCGTTGACTCGAACTTGTTCCTCGCCTGGTCATCAAATGTGTAGATTGTTAGCAAGTAAGTATATAGTTTCATAAAGAATGAGTGAAGAAATTTTATGTACCTTTCCTTCCTAGGGTCATTGCCCCGAAGACGATTTTCATGTCAGATTTAGATGATGTCGACATTTTAAGATATTGTACGTGTATGGGATCTCGTTACTTTTGGTTGATGTGACTATTGTAGTCTTATAAGTCTACGATGGAGAAGGAGGCATTCTCATCTATTTATACTTTTGTAGAAATCAAATAGGACTCATGTCGATCATTATGCTTTCCAAACGGACGATGCCATTGCACGATGATTGTTGGAGACGACGTGTAGAAAATCACGACAAGTAGACAGGTGTTTGGCTATGTCCGACTTTAATACCGGAAATGCAAAAGGGGATGCCGGACATAATACATAACGCCGGGACTGTTGGCAGCCACTAGGGACGACATAACAATAGTAACTACGGGTTAAGGACTAGTTTGAGATCCTATAACACATTCGGGATAGGTTTACTGACTCATGTTTCATAAGTAACTCATTTCAATGAATCGTTAAGGTGATAGATACATAAAACGCGATGGGCTCTCTAGCTGGCGCGAATTCAGTCGATACAGCTCTATTAAGCCAAAGGATTGTATTTTCATATTACAATGTTGAAGAAGTAGGGGAAAGCGCTAGAGGAAGGTCTAGATCTTAACTTCGAATGAGAAGAACTCAATCTTGTCCGTGAGACACGGACTGGAAGGTATTTGGTGGAAAGGTTCTCTCTTGGAGTTTATTAGGTAAACTATAACACCCCACGACACATAGGTCTAAAGTATCAGCGTTACGATATCGAAGCTATTCTGCTGAAGAGCGGTACTTAGACTAATATAATTAACGCGCTTAGACGAACCCTACTACATGAGTCCGTCGCCAAAAGGAACTACGAAGGTGTGAAAAGCGATCGTTCGAAAACTTGTTCACTGATCGCTTAAGTACTACTAGCATCATTACCTTAATAACACCAAAATCGTAAAGCTTTTCCTCGACGAAGGGGCAAGCTTAGCGTAAGCGTCGCCAAATAGATAATATCTTTTTGACATTTTACTATTAGAGAGGGGTAAGTCGATTTTCAATATGCTTCATCAGCACGGTACTCGGCTTTCGTCGCAATAATTTCGAGTCGGGAGATTGGACAGACCAGCCTCTGTGAGACAACGCAGCTTTCATTAGCAGATGCCAGCGGGCGTCCCCCATCTGCCTACACAACATTTGCATCCACCTATCTCCCTGTCTTGCTCGTTTCACCCCGGAGACTATAATAGTGGACGGGCTATCCAGAATACGTCGGGGGGCTACGGCAGTGATGTCACCTTTGACGGAATGGGGCTGGTGATCTTGGAGAAAGAGACTAACTTTAATAGCGAGGCTTCGCTTATGATCAAGTGAGGTTTCAGTGACACACCGAACTGAGGGGTAAGCTTGAACTCAGATTGATAGCTGTCCAGGTCGTAAGTGTCTAGATACGGGAAAGAACCACTCATTTTATATCCCATAATTTCTCGCCATAAACGCTTGGCGCTCTTTGGTTGACATCTGACTTCTCTTGTGGTTACGTTGAAACAAGACATGCCCAACCCCATGTTCGCTTCGTTAACCGTCCATGTGCCAGTCCAGGAACTATCAGTGGGATCTCAGTGACGCGATAAGCTGTAATTATCGTTTACAAAAACTGTGTTTATTTCAGCGCCAATACTTGGCCATCCGTCTGCTATAAAACCTGAGCTCAGTAAGGACTCACTAATAACACAGACCGTACTACCTAGAATATTTTCGTTAAAAGTTGCAGTACTGTTGTTATCCGGAACGTCCAGCGGCGTAGTAGGTATAGTTGTACACAGTCAGGCATCTTGACGATGTACATAGTGTCTCAATAGGTAGCCGAAATACAAAAAAGGGGTAGCAGACACAGGTGGGCTAAGATCTCCTAGAATACTTGGTTACCTGTCTACAGGGTTGGCGCAGCTGAGGCACCCTGCACGCCCAGGCCTAGCTATATTCGGACGCACTACGAAAGTATTTAGCATCACGATATTAAACTTTTGGAGCAATAGTGTAGATGCCTTGCGACACCTAACGACGTCAAACATCACATCATTATTTGAAGCCTAAGCCTACGCGATGACTACTCGTCCGAATATTCGTGGCGTAGTCCTACTGTATAAGCAGAAAACCTCCGGCCAAGATACTTGTGCGTGATAGTGCTATTAAATGTAATTATCTCCTAGGGCATTAAAACATAGGTAGATACAAGTCAATTTCAGCGTGATCGCTTAGCTCCAGCGATGATAACATCCGCCGCCTTTTCACTAATCATGTAAATCGGCAAGACTATGTAAGTGCCTGGTATCTTGGGGAAGACCGAGGCATCAACAACCCGCAAACCATTTACACCGCGAACGCGAAACTCGCTATCAAGCACGGCGAATGGGTCATCGTCTGCGCCGATTGGCGCTGTGCAACTAGCGTGATGACCCCATGCCTCATCACGAATGAATTGCTTTAGTTGTTGCTCGGTACTAATATTGGTCGGAGGCCACACACGCTCGAATTTTCCATCAAGCGGAATGAGAACATCGAAGGCGCGCATTCCGTATTGCACACCTTCATAGACAGCCTGCAAGTCCAAACCTCCGTCTGCCTCATTGGCGCCTTCACCAAATGAGTGGAAAGTAATCCGCGGCGTGTCTCGCGGGTTCCCAGACGTGAGGTTCACTGTTCCAGCACGGTTCCGTGAATGCGCCTTGAGTATAAGCCAGGTCCATATGCTCAGATCGCTCGTTGCGTGGACCGAGTACCCTGGATAATAACCGTCAAAGAAAGCCGGCACACCGCCTAGGAACAAATCCGGATCCGCGCCCTGCCCGGCCACGGAGGAGTGATGGATCCACCCGAATGCAATTCCGTTTGTTGTGTATGCGCCTTTCAGCCCGTCAACTAGGAGTGGGGAGGCCCATTTCTCATAACATGGATCAGTTTCGGACCCCTCGAGAAACGTACAAGGAGACAGGAGAGAGAAGTTCGACGGCGCTTTCCCGACGACTCCGACCTCGTATCGATCTTGTAGATTACCGCCAACCCCCGGTAAATCAACAACCGCCGGGATGCCGAAGGATGCAAGTTCGGCGGCTGGACCTAGGCCGCTTAGTTTGAGAAGCTGGGGTGTGCTGAAAGCCCCCGCGGAGATTATCACCTCCCTAGCCGCGTATACAGCCCCTGGTGTGCCCTCGTCTTCTGCCGTTGCTCGCGGATCGGCATGGTAGAGACTCTTCCCTATTAAGTACTCGATGCCAACTGCTGTAGGCTGGGCACTTCCTGTGGTATTGAAAATCACCTTAGTTACGAGTGTGTTTAGCGCGATATCTAGTTTGTATTTTTTGCTATTGTCAAGGTTGACAGCATTTACAGTATCAAGTACTAGCCCTCGAGGTGAAGACCGCGAATATTCATCGTCGACAGAAAGCGGAATCTGGTAAAGTAACTCGGCGTTATCACGAGTGGGAGAGTCGTTGTTTACGTCGAGAGTGAGGATCTATACCCGGAAGAGGTTATTTAGCATGTACATAGAACCCAAGTTTTGCCCATTATAAGGGATCAGCTCGAATTAGTCTTACCTCAAGCAAGCCAGTTACGGTGTTGATAACTTTTCCAGCAAGATCTTGGCCCATCGCCGTGGCCGCGGCGATAACCAAGGACAACACTTTCAGATCTTCAAGGACAAGAATCAACGGTGTCAATCGCGTCTGCAGCCACCCCGAAAATCCATGTCCAGTGACACTGTTCGGTAGGTAACGCGTCGCTTCTAGTTTTTCAAAATACTTTCGCATATTCGCACTTCCCCAAGAACTGTCACCCGTGATCCTAGATATATAATCCCAGTCATCATTGTTTGGCAAAATAGTTACGTATGCGTTATGCTGAGAACAACCCCCCAGGGCCGCGGTGCGAGGGTACAGAACCCCGAGTCTCTGGGATCCTTCAGGCGGGTATAAGCCTACGTAATAGTCGCCATCTGGAGTCAGATAAGTCATTTTCGAATCTCTGACAGCCTGCGACTCGTCTGAATAGTGGTCGACGAAGTAATTCCATCGTATGGGGTTATACTCCGAGGCGAAAGGATGCAGAGCAGGCACCTGAACTTGACGCTCTGCGCCGTGATCCTCGCCTGCATCTACAAGCAACACGCTATACCCAGCCTGAGCAAGTCTTGCTGCGAGTGGAGCACCACCAGGTCCAGATCCTACGACGATGTAGTCGTAGGTAGAATTGGCTACCGGCCCTCTTGCTGGAAATTGTGGACCATTTGGCGCGAAGATGTTCTGCTTGGGGTTGACTGGCCAAGTCCACCCAGAACTCGGGCGTCTATGGGCCTTTAGTATGAAGGCTCGTTTGAGGATCGTGACATACACTTACTGAGCTAGACATAGACCTATACCTATTATGCAGAGAAGAAAAAGATTCATTGTGATAAGTCCCACTTAAGCACTCAGTTCTTAGAAAATCAGTGAAAATGTACGATAAAGTCATCACATGAGTTGGAACATATCTATAGCTAATTTTATATGCTTCGAGGCCCCAATGATGTACTCAACTTGACTGCTTTCTGCAATTAGTCTTGTTGTCGATCAATGCCAGGTTTAGGATGAGGCGATTGCGGGCAACCATTCTGTTGGGCCAACTAAAGTGAACTAGCATACTGAATACTACCCAAGTATTACAACTATTAGTAATGGATCCAAACAGTCGGAGTAAGATCTGGAGATCCGTTTTAGTTCGGGTCTTGGGCCGAATCGAGGCAGAACTCCTGATAGTACTGCGCTTAATCACAACACTCATGAGAATCTCAATACCTGCGATGTTAGGATCATTATTTACATAGCAAATGCCGTAGTAGTGAAGCGGCCACGGGTGACTGGAGTCCCGTGAACCCTAATCTAGGCGAAAATCTGAATATTACGCATCCCAGACAGGCAGAATCAAGTAAAATCCATGGGGATTCGTGTGATCACGCAAAGTAGTAGATATTCAAGCAATCATAAGGAATATCAAAGATGAAATCAATTAAAAAACTACGTGCTGAAGTTCAAAAAGCTGAGGTATATGTAGCTAAGTATGTACAATATTGATCACAAAGATCCCCTTATTCACTAGCCCACCACGTGAGTTTCCGACCTCTTGGCAGTTTTTCATGTAAGCAAATCACTTACACTGCTTCAGTAGTGAAGCATGAGCGTCCAGTTAACAGATAAGACTTAGCTTAAGTTTTATCCGCTATGAAGACAGTAGATGACCACTTAGGAGGAGCACAGATGAATCCTCAAAGGACTTTATCAGAATTATTACGGAAAGAATCTCAAAATGAAACAAGATAATTAGCGGGCCAAAGTTGTACTAGACGGGGCAAGAGATTACACAATCACACCTACTGTTTCAAAGAGAGAATACTGCAGTTAGACAATCAAATCACATGCGATTTTGTGGCATGTGAGATGAAAATAGCAAGAATTGGCTTTATTAGGTCATTGCACGGCACTATTTACGACTAACGCCAGGATGAGTATCATGGTACTCGATAGCCTTAGTGACGATAGTCAGCTATAAGAGATTGTGTTGGGATTTGCAATGCTCTAGAATGATAAAAGTTGGCATTTGGCTCTCTAACTGTTCTCTTAGTGACAGCAGCTTGTGTGGTAGCTAAAAGGAGACATAAAAAACCTCCGACCACAACTGAAGACCACCCCCTTCGTGGGAGGCGGAAAGGTGAGTCCGCGCACGTTCTACGACTAAGGGGGTCATTATATAAGGGCCATCACCGTCGGGGGTACTATGATGCTACAAGAGGGTTGCACCTAGTATACGAACGAAGGGAGGTAATATGTGTTATATTGTACGAAAAATCTAAGATAAGATAGGAAAGTAAAGAAGCTATTTTGATGTGTTCTACTACCCAACAAGACCTAGCCCGCGCACGGCCCCACGCTTCGAGGCACACGAGTAGCACACGTAGTTCCCCTTTTTGCTGGACTGCTTATTGGGAGAAATGGTCAAGCTAGGTGCCGCGATAAAGAAAGCAGCTGCAATCAAAGCCCGGTAGCAAGCCATGTCTGATAACTCGCACATAGGACTTGGGCTTGGGCTTGAAATATATCAGGTCGACAGCGAGTCCAGGTATCTCGTGGAGGGTGGTGCGGAACGTCGCGCTATTCTCCAATCTGTTCAAGTTTTTATGGAAAGCTTCAGCGACAACGTCACGTAGTCCTCGATCGGACTCCGGGGTGGAACTGTACACCTCAGAGCTGACTGTTAACAACAGATTGGTGGGGAAGATGGCAGGATCTGGAGAAAGGTCAAAGGCGTTCTCGACCTTGGCCAGGGCGTAATCTTTCAAGCTTGGAATGATGTATCTGTCGGCGATACTGTATACCTTTACGTCGAAGAGCAGTGTGGAAACGCCTTCAGGACAGTTATAATCGAAGTGATACATAAACTGGATCATAGCTTTGACAACATCGACCTCGACCTCCTCCAGAGTTACTGTCTTGCCGTCTTTGCTCTCCTGGGAAACTAAGGTTATTCACGTGTAGAGACTCATAGAAAGGGCATCACTTACCTTCCACTGGCCACAGAATGCCTTGTAGAAGAATTCTGAATGTGTAGAAACCACTATAGCATGGACTTTGAATTCCTGGCTGCCACAGCGAATCGTAGCGTCTGCAAGACGTTCATTATTATAGAACCTAATGTCGTTAGGAGTCAGTAGTAGATACGCAGTATGAGGCTGTGAACTTTTGCTATACGTACTGCTTGAGAGTCGCGCAGAATTCCTTCGCTGATGGATCATCTACTTTGAGTTGATCGCCGCTGGTTTGACTGCTGGGTAGTGGGCTGTCGATCTGAGGATTCATTTTGAGATCTTGAAGTGGTCTCGTTAGCTGCACACGTCTTTTACTGCCTAGGGAGCGTGTTGGAAGTTTAAAGCACTGGTAAGTACACATACCTTCCTGGAGGAGAGATCCTAGATACAGCAATATGTTTGAAGATGCTTTCAATGACTTTTAGGCCTTCCTTGAAGTGTTCAACTCACTATTAGTTGTTACACGTCTGTAATACGTAGATAAGAGAGAGATTAAATAGAAAGGGAGTGTGTAAGACAGTTATGCTGATTTGTTTAATATATAGTGTGTTTGCTAATTCAGGTTTTACTTTATGTGCAAGTACAGCCACATAGCCAATAGTATTATTTCTATACCTTTAGTAAAGGAATACAGGTTACAACTATAACTTTCATAAGCATCATATAAATCAACAATATCTTTTTCATAATTGTGTAGAAAGCTAGAATGTAGCAAAGATTTGTAACGGGGTTTGTAGCTACACTGTCTCACATTACGGTTATGAACAAAGCCTGTGCATAACTTACCTTTGGTACAGAGCACTCTACTAACCATCCTGTACTTGTTCTACTCTTTCTGAATGTCCTCTCATCTCCCCTCACACTCCATTTTACTGCCACAGTCCACCTACTAGAGTTTCGGAATTACTTTGTCGTTGCACAACGACGACATACTTCTTATCCTATACAAAGTTCGTCTCCAGTTCCTTTATTGCAAACAGATCGTCTGAGTCATCTCGGCCCGAGCCTCTGCTTGGCAGGAGTTAAGGGAGACCGAACCGTTTTTTGTGCAAGTCGTGCAATGATTTCAAAGTAACTTGCAGACCCGGCCGGGACCGAAAAAGCAATGAGCTGGGCTGGTTGAAGTGACAACACTCCAAGATAATTCACCAAATATAAGGTCTAGTCGAGTAGAAATTGAAGACGTAAGGTGACGTCCAGCACTTGGAAGTCTTATTAACCTAACGCTGAACATAAAATAAATAACTCTTCTTATCTTGAAATCCAACACCTCCTTCATTCCTCATCAAGGCTTTCTAGCTGCGCTACTTTCGCTCCCACTTCTCACAAACATCCCGGAAATTCCCAGATAGCCCTGCTGTAGTCGCTTCAATAAACGTGACGCCAATATGGAAATGGAAATCGTACCGCAAGACGTGGGCTACTGCCAGCACTCAATAATCATGGGTATTTCATCTTCTAATAAGCTCCGCTTGTTACGCGTCGATCGCTTTTCCCAATTCCTATTTATGTCGCGACATCTATCGACGCTCTTTGTTGTTTGGGCCTTCCTGGCCTTCTCTTTACTGATGTCGCTCTGGTGTGATTGATTCGCATCGTGGGGAAGGAGATTGGGCTCGCTATTCTGATCTGCTTTGGTATTTATCTTCGATCGGATAGCTATCTGTCTATCGATGGCCCTGGAGTTCTCCCCGTTCTTCATTTCCACCAGCGGTGCTGGGATCTGATCATGTTTCGCTTCCTTAAGGGGTTCACTCCGTGTTCTGCGTGGCGATCTGCGGTTCTGTGTTGGCTGGGCTTTGCTCTTCTGTCGTTCGGTAGACCTCCGATCGACTTTCTTGATCCGATGCTCGTGATGCGATAGACTCTGGAGAACGACCATTATTGCGGCTTCTATAGTAAACAGCCGATTGATGGGCTAGGAGTTCTATGAGATTCGGTGAGAAGAGATAGTTGATCTAGGAGGGTGACGTGACGGAAGCAATGCCCATTTTGCAAGTGGCGGAGTGGCACATCTGATGTCCTCCAATGCTGACATGCCCTGCCCATCCCTACACATCACACCATTCCGGCAGTGCAGGAATACTACTGGCCGGACAAGGTCATATTACTGGGACCTTCGACTGGGCAAAACGGCCCCCCTATGCAGTTCTGCCGCGTCCGTCCAATTAGGCAGAGCCAACTGTCTGCTGATGCTTCCTTTATTGCAGCCGGCATGAGGGGGTAGCATCACCCCTCTGATCGCCACATTTGAACAATAGCGAGAGGCAGATTTCGCGGGTTCTCAGCCTCAATGTCGATATGTAGGCAGACATAGTAATCGTATAATTCTGTGCGTCCCACACAAAGGGGCAGAAAACATTAACAAGACAGTTCCGAATGACGAATCATTTACATACTAGTTCTATCAACATTTTTTGACAACAATTCAGATTATGGAATCTTATAAAATATGCACTTTAGTTCCTGCACCTCCCGAAAATGACCAGTCATTCAGCTCACAGGTGGAGGACTGGCCCGAGGATAGACTACATCTAGGAATAGTCAAATCCAAAACATGGCCAATTGGCTACACATTAAAAATCAAACTGATGGGAGGGAGCGATAGAATCCGACAAAAGGTCGAGGAATATGCGCGGGAATGGACTAAACACGCCAATATCAGAATGGCGTTCGTCGATAACGTCGCAGACGCAGAGATCCGCGTGACCTTCAAGAAAGGCGGGTCGTGGTCCATGGCAGGAAAGGACTGCCTGACCCAAAAGACGGGACCGACGATGAACTTTGGGTGGTTCGACGACAGCACGCCCGACTATGAGCTCGCGCGAACGGTGTACCATGAGTTCGGACATGCGCTAGGCTGCGTGCACGAACACCAGAATCCAATTAACGGGATTCGCTGGGATGAGCAGAAGGTGTACGAGTACTACGCCCAGAGCATGGGTTGGGATCCAAACACGGTCGAGCGCAACATCTTGATCAAATACTCCCGCGACGCGACTCAATTCACCAACTTCGACAGAAACTCGATTATGCTTTACCACTTTCCCAAAGAGCTCACGCTGAACGGCCACTTCGTCCATCCAAATTATGTCCTCTCGCCCACCGATATAGACTTCATCAGCCGGGTGTACCCGTGGACTATATCGATGCCGACGCCATCTCCAAGTATAGGGAGGCGGCAGAGCAGAGTTTCGGCGTGGCAAGGTACTAACAATCCGGCGCAACTGAGGAGGAGTCAGAGGATTGCTCACTTAAAAGCTGGGAAACCGACGGCTCAAGGCGGAAAAAGTAAGAATGGCCCCTATCTACCCAGCTATGATACGGGTTATTGATCCCCCGTTTTGCAGACAGAAAACGGAAACCTCGTCGGACTGTGCCGTCTGTATAGATTATAAAGACATATTTGCGCTGTAGCGGGATGAGATGCTCTTCAATTGTACAGCCAGTGCGTACCGTTATGGGCTATACAGCGATAACAGCGTCGTTTTGGGTCAGACTACGTTGCAGAGCTAGAGTAGTACTGATCGGGAAGAATTGCAACTTAGCTGTAATAGTATATATGGCGTGTGTGGCAGTAAATTAATGTCATCTGAACGTACCATGTAACTGCGGAGTTAGGTACGTTTTGATATCTCGATCTATTTCATCATATAAACGATCGAAGATAATCTAGAAGATCGTCACTCGCGCCTATAATAACACCTTATATAGTTTCCAAGATTAGCAGTCTCTTTAGTCAACTATTACGCGAGGTGAGAACTTTACTATTAGAATCAAATTTCATATCATGAGAGCAAAAGACACGAGCACCAGTCTTCCGATCAAACCTGAACGCCCAAATCTTGATTGTTCTCAAGAGCTATATTTTTCTTTTCGCCACGAAATTCCGCGTCACATATAGCGGACAAATTCTTAAGAACAACGCAATGGCCCATACGTACTAATCCCAACGCCGTACCAACTCGTATACTTCCGTTTATGTACTCTATAGCCCATGAACCCTCTATACATATCCATTTCCCTCTATTCAAAGACCGTTTGGTAACAGCCAATCATAATATACCATTTACGCCGCCAAGCCATGCTCACGCTTGTACCATCGAAGAGTATCCATGCCGGTCTGCACGCGCATGCCGATTCTACCGTCTAGCACATATGCTTCCCACCCAGCGACTTTGTCGAGCCAGGACTGGCAATCGTCTACCTTCTTCTTGGTCTCGGTCGGCGTCTTCGTCTGTCCTTCCACCCATGCAAGGACGGCCATCTCGTAGTGGGCTGACGGGGGGATATAGTCGTCCTTTGTGGCTCCCTTGAAAGCAGATCTAAAAGCTGTCAGCCATGACCCCAAGAATCGTGGAAGTAGAATATGGTCTTACTTGTCATAGTTCAGTATCTCCTGAAGCTTACCCCTAGCCTCATCAAACCTCTCCAGGTTCCGGAGAATAGCGGCATAGCACAAGTCGTGAAGTGCCTTCTCATCAGCTTGGGCCTGGATTTTGCCGCGGATCTCTTCCGAACACGTAAGTCGGTCCCATGATAGATCACCGGCGGCTGTTTCGAGTTCCGCAGGCTGCATCTTCTTCAGCCCATTCCAGAGGTACACCATTTCTTGCATTGGACTAATGCCAATGGCGTCGGCCAGATCGATGCCTAACGAGCTCGATCTCTCTTCCCACTTTTTCAGCTTTCGGACCACGAATTCTTCGAAGGGCATCGGCCGCGCCATGAATCGTTTCTTTCCAGCTGCTCCCTGGACTTTGCCGAAAAGCTCCTCGGCCTTCTTCTTGTGGACGTTGATCTGCGATTTGTCCGTTGGGCTCGCGAGGCGAGCATTTCGGTATAACTCGAGCTCTGCACATCCGGCGAGGTAGTAGTAAAGCGAAGGGCTCCAGTCATTGAGCTCAATGCACCGAAGGTAATCGTCGCGGGCGTGCGACCAATCCCGAACGTATGATGAGTCCAGAGACATCTCGAAATTGTTAAGTGCATCGACCTGCTTCATCTTGGAATTGTTGTTCTTGAGAATTTCCAGAGCCCCAACCAGGTCTTTTCTATGTCCTCGGCTCCGAGCTTCTTCAAAGCGCCAGAGACCGCTATCCGGATATCGCGCCCGGACCTTAAGGAGAAGGGCTGCGATGCGTTCTCTTGGGTAGCCCACGATCGCACCCTTCGCGACATCCGCCTCAGAGGGAAGGATATCAGCGAAGCCTAACAAACCGTTATAGTAGGCGCAGAGCATTAATGAGGCGACTGCACCGTTGACATTTTCAAATCGAGAACTTTTCCAGAGCATCTCTATGCCACGTTCGCGGTCACCTTTGAAGCCAATAATAGACAAAAGGCGAGAGAATGCTGGCGGTACAAGGGAAATGATGAGAAGAAGAACACCGAAGCACATGCTCGCGCCACTGTTATGAATATGTAAGCGTGATACTAAGTAAATTGAGTATCGATTATGTTTAAAAAGAGGAGCTAATGAATGAAGGCAGAATACAAGACAGGATAGAGAGCTCCTAGGACATGGAGGGAATGGATTCGCATCATAGTACTTACGAATGAACGAAGGCGTTAACCGGATCAGAGAAAATATCCGAGTCGGGGCTACCGTCGAAACCGTCTGTCGTTGCTGGTCCATCATTGCCGTTCAGGGACAGGCCATTCAACTTCTTCTCAGCATCCCCAACATTGCCATTCGCGAGATGGCCTTCGTAATGCAATGGCGTTTGACCGCCAGAGTGAGATTCGTCGGCGTCCACGAAGTCCATATCAGCATCGTCGTCAAAGTCTCCTGGCATCTTCTCATTTTTATAAGCACTAGTTTGCTTGATATCAACCTTAGGCGGAGTGGGCTGCAGCCCGCGCTTCTTCAGATAAGCACTTTCAGCTTGTAAGATTGAGTCGAGCGCCACATATGCCTTCCGTAGCTTATAAAAGCTCTTTATTCCCTCGGTCAGACTCTCATGCAAGACTCCAATAATGGCAGACATGAGGTAGGACTCAGCAAGCATCAACTGATATTCACTACCAGGAGGGTAAATCCTCTCGGATTCCACGTTAGAGTTGCTTGCGTCCTTTTCGGCCTTCTTGATATCATTCCAGGCGGAAGTCTCGCACTCGGCAAGAAGAGTGCTCGCTTCGGTCATAATGGACTTCTCAAAGCCAAGGATGCTCCTCATGAAGACGCAGACTGCCAGGCCAAACGAGTGATAAGTCGAACTGCCCTTCCTCAGACGTTCCTCGGCGCCGTCTATATCGTCGTTCATTATCAGATCGGCACCAGCCATGGCATCCTGGAGAATTGCAACATGCTGAGCACGCAGATCGACCTGAGAGATGCTTGGGCTGGGGTCATTGCTCGACTTTGGGGTAGAGCCCCGAAACCAGCTGCCAAGCCGACTCATGATGGGCCAGGAATTGCTGGAGTGATGCTGAATGAAGACGGTCTGCTCATGAGCGTAATATCGTGTGCTGGTGCTGCCGTTGTCGTTTTGTCTGTTAGGTCGCTAAAGTTGGAAATGTGGAGCAGGGTGATTTGAGTATTTATCACTGAAATTACTGAAGAGGAGGAGGGTAAGAGATAAAATAGATCCGGTTACTAGCCAGAACAAAACGAGCACGATAAGAGCAACGACCAATAATTCTTGAAGATAACCTTTCGAACAAATGGGCCGGAGAAAGACCAGATGAGGATCGGGAGCGAGCAGCCAGCCAGCGAGTCTATAGCGAGTCAAGAGCGAATCCAAAGCGGACTAATCAAGAACCCGCTTCATTCAGCCCGACTCAACAAAGGCTCAAGAATGGATGACGGGACTGACGCAGCTGGGTGGGGCCGACAAATTTCTAGTGCAAGTTGGACGGTGACAGGCGAGGATTTATCATCGAATTGAATACATAGCGAACAACAAGGCTTTATACGAGGCACTACCATATGAACTTCATAGTTTTGGAAGTAGAAAAGGAGACTGGGAAAAGGACAAAGCGACCCTGAACAGCCAGCGCCATGGAGATACCACAGGCTTGCTCCGCCTTGCTCCGACAGGACTGGTAGGGCTTACTTTGCAGTTTGCTACAGAACTAGGTAACTGCGCATCTCGGGGTCCAATCCATGTTGTGCTACTGTGGGATTTCATACCTAGGCGAGCCAGGTAGGTAGTTATTTGCCGTCAGCAATCGATAGGACTTGTGGTGTTTAATTATGGTGAATAATAGAGATGGAACCCGGTGAATTAGCACTCATACCAGCTACTCGGGAGCTGTCTGATTGGTCAGCGAACGGTTAGGCAGCTCACTTAATGATTTATTGGCAAGGGGGCACTAACGCCTGGCAGCACTAAACAGGTGGCTCCCAGCTGCAACGTCGCAGCCAACGGACCAAAACGCGAGTACCTTCTATCAATCAATAATCCACCAAACCGGCCCAAGATCGTCGTCATCCTGGTTTGTATTATCCCACTATTAAACCGAATCACAAATAAACCAACCAACAACAAACACAACCGCTGCGCCGCACTACAAATTACGAATCTTTCACTCTACGCGGGCCCGCCTTCATATCCGTTGCATCGGGAATCCCTACAGTTACGGTTCAACCAAAATGGCCGCCCCGACAGATAAACCCGCCGCCGACAAGTCCGCGACCGCCAGCGAGGCAAAGCCCGAGCAACCGACACCACAGAAACCTGCCGCCGCGCTAGAAGAGGACGACGAGTTCGAGGACTTCCCAGTCGAAGGTTCGTTTGCTGTTTTTTTCGAGTCTCATCAGTCCTCGTTTGTTTTCCCTTCCACAGGGGGGGTTTTGCTGCGAGCGAGGTGTATCTCCCTCGATTGAGAATACACATACACGATGATCGTTCTTGGGAGCTAATGCGGATACTCACAGATTGGCCCGCCGAGGAGACCGAGTCAGCAGCACAGACTGCCAGCGGCAACGGTACAACACAGCATCTGTGGGAGGAGAGCTGGGACGACGACGACACAAGCGACGACTTCTCTTCGCAGCTTCGGTACGTCCCCTTTGGCACCCCATTCCTAACTAGCTACATCCGCCTCGCACTTGTCCACCCTATCCTCTCGAAGCAGTACCCACTACCCCACGGGATTGGGATCTCCAGACACATAACTAACACACATCCCCGCAACAGAGAAGAACTGAAGAAAGTCGAGGCATCAAAGAGAAGATGAGAGCCCGAACGAACAAACGTTCACAATCCACACACCTCAAGCAGCCGCGAGCCAGCCAGATAGATTAGGTCCAGCGTTGATCCAACAGCCAATAACTATGCTTCGATCATAAGAAATGAGGATGTGTCGTATTCTTAGGGAGGCAGCTAGCATGCATGGGGCGTACCGATACGATAGACGACGCATTGTATTGTAATGGGCCATGATGATAAACCGAGCAAACAGTCAAGTAAACGGATGAAGGTAGTTAATTAGTTGGGCATCAAAGATAGCTGCTGCTATGATGAGAACTTAGGACAAGTTGAGGGATGGGCAGTGCACACGTACGTGGGTGGCCAGACAGAGGATGAGATTACAAGCAGCAGAAATCCAGCGGCCTATGTGTTCCCATATGATCCATATTCTAGACATTCCATTCATGTGAATGTCGCCTTCCCCCACCTTACTCTCAGGTCAAAAAACCCGAATACAATACTCATGCTCATTTCACCAACGGTTGTGGTTTTCCCGGACATATATGTAAACGTCTGTCTTAAGCTTATATTTTATGCCAGCATCACATCTCAATTCAATTTACAGTTTCGGTCTCACAGGTTAAGTAACATGATGGCCAATACTCAGACAGACAGAAGTCCATCTCAAACACTAACATAGTGAGAAAAGGAAGTATTCGGAGCCATATCTCCTCATTCCGGCTCAAGAAATCACACAATACTACAAGACCAAACAAATGAAAATGCTTCTAGTTATTTTGATTTCTTTCGTTTCATTTTCACACTTACTCAGTATCCATCCCTAAATTCATTCCTCTCTATACGTAAGGTACCGACCCACCCACCAAGGAAAATGCACGCACGAGCGAGCAAGCATATCTATAAAGTATCAAGTGGATCTGCCTGCCTGCCTTGCCTTAGCCGCCTCTCCGACCCAAAGTAACAAAAACACCACATAGGAACGCCACCCCTTTCACTTCACATCTAGGTCCTGCCCATCATCATCATCATCATCATCCAATCATGCAGACATGACTAAAGCCGGACCGAACCAAACCCTCATTTCGTGCTGAGCGCTGTGACACCAGGCAACTCCTTGCCCTCAAGGAGCTCGAGCGAAGCACCGCCGCCAGTGGAGACGTGCGAGCACTTGCTCTCGGCGCCGTACTTGGCAGCCACAGTAGCCGTGTCGCCACCACCAATGATGCCGATGGCGCCGCGGGCAACGGCGGCCGTGAAGGCGTCGAGGGTGGCCTTGGTGCCGCTGGCGAACTTCTCGATCTCGAAGACGCCGGCGGGGCCGTTCCACAGGATGGTCTTGGCCTCGGCGATGGCGGCCTCATACAGCTTGATGGACTCGGGGCCGATGTCCAGGCCCAGCCAGCCGTCGGGGATGCCGTCTTTGTCGTTGGCCGCCTTGACGTTGGCGTCGGCGCCGAACTTGTCCGCGATCACGTAGTCGACGGGAAGCGTCACCTTGACGTTATTCTTCTTGGCCTTCTCCATCAGTTGGCCGACGACCTTGGACCCTTCCTCGTCGAACAGCGAGTTGCCGATCTTGACGCCCTCGAGCGTCTTCTTGAAAGTGAAGGCCATGCCGCCGGTGATGACGAGGCTGTTGACCTTGTCGAGAAGGT
Organism: Xylaria flabelliformis; assembly: GCA_007182795.1. NCBI lineage: Eukaryota > Fungi > Ascomycota > Sordariomycetes > Xylariales > Xylariaceae > Xylaria > Xylaria flabelliformis. The sequence goes on along the minus strand of VFLP01000069.1, from coordinate 204,062 downwards.
TGTCGATTAGCTGGATCTTGTCAGATACCTTGGACCCGCCGAGGATGGCGAGGAAGGGACGCTGGGGCTCCTCGAGGGCCTTCGCGAAGTAGTCGAGCTCCTTCTTCATCAGGAAGCCGGCGGCCTTCTGCGGTAGGTTCACGCCGACCATGGAAGAGTGGGCACGGTGAGCTGTGCCGAAGGCATCGTCTGTGCACAATTGTTAGCTCGGCTCATTGTCACAATCTTTTTTAGATCGTAAGGAGCAGAAATGGTAAATACGTACTGACGTAAACATCACCAAGGGCAGTCAGACCCTTGCGAAACTCCTCAACCTTGGCCTTATCAGCCTTGACCTTCTTGCCCTCGCTGTCCTTAGATGAGCCCTCCTCCTCGGCGTGGAACCGCAGGTTCTCGAGGAGCACGACCTTGCCGTTTTCCGCCTTGTTCACGATGATCTCGACATCGGGGCCGACGGAGTCAGGAGCGAACTCGACGCTCGTGCCCAGGAGTTTCTCGAGCTCCGGGACAACAGGCTTCAGGCTATACTTAGGGTTGACTTTGCCATCAGGCCGGCCGAGATGTGACATTAGTACCACAGCCTTTGCGCCGTTTTCAATGGCATATTTGATAGTGGGGATGGCGCCGGCGATGCGCTGGTTGTTGGTGACTTTCTTGTTCTCGTCGAGAGGTACGTTGAAGTCGACCTTAAAAAGATTTTTATCAGCTCCAGCACTTTAATACGGAGCATATTATGGGTGAATCAAGTGAAATGCATATCGTGATATAACATACCCGGATGAGCACCCGCTTGCCCTTCAGATCGCAGTCTGTGATGGACAGCTTGCTAGAAAGAGACATGGTTGCTTGAAGACGCAAATTGATACACTGAGAAGTAGAATACTGATAGGGGGAAGATGCACAAAGGTATCGAGAAGATATGCGTTGTTTTAAAATGCAAGAGGGACGCGCTTGTGCCAGTAGGAGTGGGAGGTATAGAAAAGCACGCATTCGAAAGATGCTGATAGAGGGGCAATCTAACGCGCAAGCACCTTGGTGGGGTAATAACAGCTTCAACCCCCCTGCTAATATGCTGATGAGGGGTCCTGACAGGCGAGCTATAGTGGTGTGACGTCTATTGCTCCCGGCCGGCGTCCACCGGCAACAGTAGGTAGCAGCTTGTTTGGCACCCGTATCCCGTTCCAACGCCCTCTACTGAAATAAATAACATTCTACCCACATTCTTCCAGCTCCGAATACATTTCGTCACCACGTATATATCATGATCCTGGTGCCGTAATGTTTTCTTCCGCGCACATGAAAATAACCTCGGTATTAGTTACTCTTATTCAAATCAACAGTTATGAACAGACATATGATGGCCGAAGTATATCTCCAGTTGACAAACCTCCGACCTCAATTCTATTTACCTTGGGGTCATATGAGATCATCGTGACCCCCATTCCCATACAATTCCATAAAAGATGTTGAAATAACCCGAACCTCTATGAAACTCGGAATCCCGAAGTTTTCAAACCCAACCATGCTCCATTGAACGCCCGAATGCAGAACCAAGACACTAGACCCGTTCGGCAATATGGCGCCAGACCCTTCACGACGTGTGCTGCGTTTATTCTAGGCGAATATTGGGAGAGTAAGGTGCAACATTTTGGTGCTGTAGGTTCTCATCCTCTGAAGCATTAGATAGAGAAAGGTATGCTGTCCAGGCGATACCTATAGTAGACACAAAGGGCTATTTTAAACAGTAATTAGTATTGAGTCTTGGTATCCAAATATAAACACACTTACAAGTTGAAACTGTACAGGCATCAAGCGAAAGTTGATGATTTGCACGGCTGGCCAGACAGCGTAGTTCGCCTTCAAGGTCGGCATATACATATCTTTCAATTTTAGAGCTACGGCACGACGACCACCACCCTCAGCGATAGTCATGACTGAGAAAAACAGGGCCACACTGATTGGGGCAAAGACAATCTGATCTACCGCTACCCGCTTCAGCGCAGGGGCGAAGGCGCTGGTCTTGGTGATGGGGAAGACGTGCGACAGGAAGCCGAACCACTTGAATGTTATGGGGGCCATGGCAAAACCGTAGGCCATAAATCTCGTCAAACGCTCGAAATCGAAGGGTGTGGCAGGTGATCTGGGATCAGCAAATAGATCTCTCGAGTCTTTTTTGCTCATGTCCTGAATTTCGATAGAAATAGGATCGTCTCGAGCGCCGATGCCGGGCTTCCGGTTTGCGCGTTGTTTAACAGATGTTATAGTCTGGGCGACGGTGTCGGCGATACCACCGAGAACGGCGTTGGTCACCATCATGGTGAGTACTGTTTCGGAAATTCATGTTAGTATCGTGCGGTAAACAAGTATGTGGAAGTTCAAACGTACCTGGACGTCGATCGAAGTAGGCATTGTAGCGCGACGCCAGGCGCGCGATGATTGCCATCTCGATCAAGAATATAACAGCATGGAGGACCGGCTATATATCAGAAAAATAGTCAGCGTTGCGAATTGAGGATTGCGCCTGTCAGTAGCAGAGACGAAAAGATGCGATGCGATGCGATGGTCCGGAACAAAAACTGATTGTCACGATTGTAGCGTGGTTGCGGATTTGGGATTTGGGAAAAGGCTGTACGGGGGTAGTGATGGTACGAAGATGGGACGGTGACGTACAATTCGGTCAAACAGATATTTGCTGTTAATTGTCCGCACGATGCGGCGACGGGTAAGTTCCCAAGACATCGTGACGGAAGAGTGGAAAGGAGCAGCCGTGTGTGTTCTCGAAGGTACGTTGGATGAGGCCCCGTTGGCTTGGTTGTGTGGATCGAGATCGGTCAAGTAGTACTGTGTCAGAGCAAACTGCCAGCAGATTCCTCAACTAAACTTCGGACTAGGCAGTTAGGGGTCCTTGGGAAGTCGATGACGACAGATGACACCGATAAGGGTCTTCAGCCGGTGGAGAACAGGAATAATGGGAAAGGGGCCGTTGTGCACGGATCGTGTCGTACGTAGTGTCAATAGTCTATCATCAACCCTAATCGTCGCCAGTTGATGAAGGGATAGTGAAAAAGAGGACACGATAGAAAACAGCGTTCGATGCGCTGTTGAATGCGTTTTGAAATCACCGTCGAAAATGAAATAAGGGCATGAGCAGGATTCTGCGACAGGTGGCGCAGACGTAGGCCTCGGAGTGTCTCTGCCGCCAAAGTGGAGGTTCATACAGTGCATTTCATAGAATTACGAACTGTAAACTTCGCTGTCTTTTTCTTGGTTTTTTCACAGTGCGAATATATCTCTACCTAAGGTGTGATCGACACCTACGGTATCCCGTGGCTTCCGTTCACCTTTACGCGCCGCTTACGACAACTCTACAAATTCTACGAATGAAATTTCAGATTTACCATCTCTGCTGCCCTGTCGGCGGCAGCTACCCAGTAAGAGAGACATTCAACCAAAGTTGAAACTATCGTGGTCCCGATATTATCGCCAAGTATGAACATTGCGTATAGACTTAAACACATTTTCAATGATAAAATCATAATAGCAGTGTAACTTCGATCGCCACAAAATAATTCAATCCTGCTGAAGCGTTTACGTGCCTTGGCCATGAAAGCATAGACCTATGTATTGAATATCTGCACAGAATGCGAATGAGATGCTTGACGAGCCGATGTACCTATTCGATGCGCTGCTCGTAGTGAAGTGATGTGTCATTTCGCCGACATAGACGGCTTTACGGTGGTACTGACTGTATCTTTCGATCGATACATTTCATCCTATTCCTCCAAGACTCGCACACCTTTGCTGTGCCTTTCATGCTTCCACCGGGTAAGGCACGCTCAGAGAAGGCCCGAGTCGTACGCAGAACAATTAGTCTGCATATCGGTTTTGGATTCGAACATCAACCCAAGATCATATGAGGGCGTCAAATTCTATGTTCACCTCAGACCGTAATCTCACCTAGAGATTATGCAGCGAATCTGGTATTTGAACGGCGAAGGGGTGAGGCAGGTTCTCTTGCCACGCTTACTAATTAATAATCAGGTTATTTAAGAAAAAGACGGATATCGTTACCTGGAGAAGATCTATTAAATGGCAGATTCCGATGCCGTGTCACCTTGGGGACAACATTGTCGAATATCCCCTAGTAGCGATTGGTTATACTCAAGAATAAAAACCTGCTACAACAACACGCGACGTCAAGAAACACTGTATTGAATTACATGATCTTATGTATAGTTTATTCCGAAATGTGATAATAGGTGGGCTTTGAGGCAAACTATATTTCCCCTAGCATACCAAAAAAGTACCTAGAGAGATATCAAAAACAGAAGGGACTACCTAATCCGAATAAGGGGTTCCTTCCTCTTCACTGAAACATGACATCAAGTGAATCAATGTCTCAAAGACACAATCTTCTTCCCCTCTTGCCAACCCTCGAGGTTCCTACGAACACAAAGTCAAGTCATCCGCTCAAAACCTACCTAGGTACTCAGACAAAATTCAAGAAATCACCAGAAAACAATCGAGATGAAGACGTCAGCACTCCTAGCAATATCCCTCGCGGCCCTCGCCACATCGACTGCCCTCCCAGCTCGCCGCAGTCCCAATCCCGCCACCTGCCGACACCCCAAAGGCGTCTACGACATCTGCGATACCGAGCATTCGTTCGTACGATGTAACGGACACGAGGCCATTTTGGTCGCAGACTGTAAGCTAGACGCCTCTAGCTACTGCCGGGTCGTCGATGGCAGAGCCCGCTGCGATGGTGAAACTGCGCCCGACCTAGCTGATGAGGTACCCTCCTGCGAAGCCAACCCGCCGGCGGCTCCATCGGCTTCTGGGGAGCTCACGCGAGGTTAGTAATGATATATATGTGTGTCTAGTGCGGCCAGCAGCTAATTGATGTCGTGTGATTAGGCTAAACTAGCACCGTGCCGATGCTATGGGAAAGACTGAGATTCTGGGTTTTAGTCGAAATAGGGTTTCGGGAGTTGGTCCATGATAAACATGGCATTTACGCCTACGAATGTCTGTAAACTAGTGACTGACGGAATGCCACACTCGCTTAGTAGTTATTTTGTAATCAGCATTTTACTAGTACAATGAAAATGTCACAGCCATACATTGGTTTTATTAATATGGAGAGAGACTATATCTCTTTTACGGGATCAAAGATGAAGCGAAGGACAGTGATGCCAGAGTTCATGACAGCAAAGAATTTAAAGCTGAGCTAATATATTTAGGACATCATCGCGCCGGGATTTGTGATTGTGATGGCCGAGGCTATGCTCATGTCAGGGAATTAGTTCACGGCTACCCTATTGTATAACACTAGTGGATTCTGTGTACATAAGTGACTGAGCCCCCCCTTGGATTTGGATGGTTCAGGAATCAATCGATCACTCTATTGAGCCCTAAATACCTTCCTGGCTGCAGACAGGTCTCTATATTCACTCCGGGCACTTACCTTCTGACAGCTCAGACGAAGGGAAATGCTGACAACATGTTCAGCAACGTTAGGAAATCCTCGCGAGTACAAGTAAAACTATTGACACCATTGCGAGCATTGAATTAAAGACGAATCATGATTTCTCAGTCGCGGTAGTATGTACGTTCAGTAGAGGTATAAAGTAAATAGAAAGGATCGTTATAGCATAGTATATCATCGATCCCCGAGCTTCGAAGTTGAATAAGAGAGTCCAGGCCACTTATATCTTGACCCTATACCAAAAGAAGCACTACAAATAATGGCTGTCGCCTATTAATCTGACTGAAGACATAATTAGCGAGAACCCAACTTCATTCTAGTGGTACTTCCCCCATATCCGTCCACGTCATACCATCAAACCCTACCTCCCTGACCCGTCCATTGGACAGAAAGTAGCATCTGCTCATGTCGTATGCGGACGACATTACTGCATATCCAGGCCAGATCCCCTCGGTGAGGCAGGTGATATCTGTGGAAGGGTCTGCATTTTTGAGAGCATTTGCCACCTGGCCAGGTTCCCATGAACCCCCAAAATAATGAGAATACTCAAGATCATTCGATGCGTTTTGATATAGGATATACATGTCGGTGGCATTTTTCGTGTCTCCTTTCCGAGCTACTGCGAATGCGCCGAAAGACGATGTCTGTGGTAAGTCAATGGTAGCTGACAAGATTGTCAGAGATGAAGGGTTGAGTATAGTTGCATTGAAAGAGATATCAACTTACCTACGCCCATATCATTGCAGGTCAAGTTAAAGTTCAATGAGCAAAGGGACAATAGGCCATCGTTTCTTCGGTACATGAGCGCTGCGGGATTAGGATTGTCGTATGAAGTGGACTGTGGAACAACGGCCAAGGCAGTTCCCTCTAATGCGCTGATCCCTAAAGACCGGTTCTGCCAAACTGGGAATGCGGTTACAGCAACCAAGTGCAGACTGAGATCCGGTTTCTGCATCACGATATATGGCCAGTATGTGCCTAGTCTTGACTTTGAGTGGAGAGAGAGTGGGTAGCTGTCGATACTGTCATCAACACCACCGAACGGTGTAGTTCCCTCTTTAAAGTTGCTTCCGCTGAGAAATGATGATTTGCTTAGAAAGAAGAATTCCATCTGCGGCTGACCATCCATGGAATTAGATGTTAGCTTTACATAGGGTTCGAATGACAAAGATCCCTGAAGGATATGGTAAACTGACCGGGTCCGAATACAAAATTGAAGTAGCTCCCATGCCAGTTATCGACAAAACGCCTTCCCTTTCTACCTTTTGCGAGCGTGCCCAGCCACGGCCATCGTTGTTGTATTCGGAGAACCGAAGGTCGTCGCTCTGGTCCTGATAGAAAACGCGCAACTTGAAAAACCCCCCGTTTATCCTCCATCCTGAAGCTGTCAGCCGCGAGTTTAGTCGAGGCGAGTCGGGGGGGACTGGGGTAGATGTCGGCGATGGGGACGCCAGTGTCGGAGATGAATTGCCGCTGCGTCTGCTGCCCAAGACTCCACCAAGGATAGCTGCAACAGCAACAATAACAATAAACAATATGCCAACCCATAAAATTATCTTCTTTTTAGATCGCCTAGTGCGAAGCGTTTGGGTGGGATTTATTAACACAGTACTGTTAGTCTCTTCTGAACTAATTCTTACAAAATACTTGTCCTCTCTTGCAGTAAAGCTTTTTAACGTTGAGGGGAAATGCAATACAGCTTCTGGGGGAGTCGAGGGAGCGACCTCCAGTCCTGGTTGGTCGACCATTTCTTCAATAAGATAGTGACTCAGACTGAAAATAAGTGTGCTTCGTGCATGATTCAATAATAAATCTCTTGGCCGGAGAGGGAGTTCTTGCAGAAATCACTTCTCGAGCAAACTGAGTTAAGTAATGCGTTGTCTTCTAAAGAGGAACAAATTTCAAGCTGAAACACGTCTCATTAGCCAACATACAACGACGATACCATTATGGAGGGCAAGTAGGTCCTAGTACTTTCCTATTTCAAACCTGTTCGCCGTGGAGGTAGGTATAGTAGGACTCATACAAGGTAGCCGGACACAGGCTTGGCAATAATGTATATAAGGGCGAAAAAGCGAAAGGGGGGCTTATGTTATCTTAGTCCAATCACATAGCGCCCCAATCCAGGCTGGCCCAAGATCTGTCAAATGAGCTGACCCCACGAAGGAGTGCGCCGAGCAAGAATAGCCTACCGTGTGAAACAGGATGATAATAGATGCAACAATACAACAAGGTGGCTTCAAGTTGAACAGGGGCATGTAACGGACTGATGTGAGGCTATTTTCTGGGCTCCACATATTAGCTGGAGATATAACCGCCCAAGGCTGGTCATCCCCTCGAAGCATTTCCCATTTTGGGCTGGCAAGTTCTTCCTTGCAAACAATACTAGAGAACCTCGTAGGTGCGGCGTTATCGAGTAATTGGGGGCGGTTGGTAAGGCACCCTCAACTTACTGTCAAAATTCAGAGGCTGCAGTATGTAAATATCAGACCCTAGATAATCTAACGGGATTGCCAACCACTACCTTCAACATGTACTATGGCTATACAAGAACTAGTTATCGATAACAGGTAAGAGTTAGATAATCAAACAAATGAAACACCTTTTAAAAACTACAAAACTACTCTATACAATCCGTATATATTACAGGTAGGAACTTGTCCGTAAGCCTTGGCCTGGCCTTTCCCACTTGCAGCCATTAATTACTACTTGAATTCAAGTACGAATGCTACGTTGCTCTTGGATGGAGGCGGCCTCCTAAATCCCCAAAAACTAACACTCGCTGAATTTTAGAACGTATGTATTCAGTTCATATATGAGTGGAGAGAGGAGGGCACAGGTAAAGGTGATAAAGGTGACTTAGCTATCCATAACATATTTAACTCTAAACTATGAGCTTTTCGTTGATTTGTGTTCTTTTAGATCAAGTAGTTTCCAGTTGATTTAGATCATCTCTACCGTCCTTGGATGCGTATGTCAGACGATCTCCTTGGCTTTGGCCCCGCAGCAGGCCAAAACACGCAGGCCATTTCAATGGATAAGATGGTAGAGCGGCAGAACTCACTTTAAAAGGGGGTTGGAAGATTTATAAGTATTTCGATATAAAACAACGATTCTCATTGATTCACTCAACATGGTGTGATAGTTTGGTTTGAACGCATATATTGGGGGAGCATAAGCGTCTACTCGAGGCTTGGCGGTGCGTCTTCGTCGCGCGTCGTGCACTTTTGTAGCCGGTTACTGACTAGGTCTCGAAGCTAAGGGAAGCATAAAAACCCTCCGATTCCTACTGAAAACCATATCCTTTATGGAAGGTGAAAAAGTGAGGTGACGAAGAAAATCCCCCGCGGCGAAAAGGGTCCTTGTCTATGAGCCTGCCGGGGGCCATGCGCAGACTAGACCTTGTTGGTACGCTTATATATCCAAACAACTTCGCTTTATCCTGACTGTCTCGCTTCCAGATAACTATCTAGAGAAGCTATGAGAGATTAGAAAACTGGAGCAGGATTAAAGGCCTTAAACGAATACATTCGTAACCTCGTCTTATACTGTGTGACCTCTGCTATAAACTACATGTAGCTACCGCACCGTTTGAGCAAGCCAGTTCATGCACCAATGATATGTATCGTAGTGTTATCTGGATTGGATACTAAGAAACTCTAATGATGCTGATGTTCTTCGCACGCCTTTCCCCTATTTCACCCTCGCAATTTTGGAACCATTGAGGCAGTCATCCCACCACTGCTTAACAAGAATATTGTGAATCTTCCTGTCCAGCTCATAGACATTATCAGTTCCCACGGCATCGTTGGTGAGAAGTATAGCCCGTTTTTCAGCCGGATTGGTGTCTCCCTCCGCAACCCAGAACGTCCGCGGAAAAGACCTCTTCGGGTAACGCAACAAGAGACCGCGCAGTAATCGACGGGCGATATACTTTCTTAAATCCAGAGACAACTGTTTCGTGAACTGCAATTCGATACCCGGGGCCTCATCCTCTTCGCCGACACGGTAAATGTGGATCCCGGCCATGAAACTGTCTCTGTAGTCTCCTTCAAATGCAAAGTCACAGCTGAACCGGATGGCCTGTGCTAAAGCTACCAGATGACGACCTTCTTTCACATGTTTCTCGATCGCTGCGCACTGCTCAGGGAGGATGACGTCTTCGAGCTCTTGTGAGAGAGGTCTCAAGGCCTTTATCGTCTGACACATCTCGTTGGTGGCGGCGCGGTTCGTTTTCGACACGATGGATGAGAGGGACATGTCGAGTATGTCAAAATCAGAACCGGCATGGCTATCAAACGGGTTGGACGCATCGGCCTTGTCGACACTTGAACTTGTGAGCTGTTTTGATCTTAAGTATCTTGTATATACCATTCATTACCTTGTGGGAGTACGACTGTAGTCCTCCTCGTCGCCATCACCACCAACATTATGCATATTAAGAGATTCCAAAACTCTTAATCGCCAGGAGTTGAGAGTCTTCGGAGACAACTTTCCGTATGGAGTGTTGGGCCGCTTTCCGACATCATTTCCATTGAGCTGCTGCGAAGGAGAGCTTCCACTACCCTCACTGGATGTCGGTGCACATAGTATGGTTGCGTTGCTTAGAGAATTGCCGGAAGAGCAGTTGGGAATTGATGCGGGGCCAATTTTGGGCATTGTAGCTATCTTGTAAAAGTACTATGGTCGCAATACAATACTCAAGCGAAGAATGTCATAGATGTATACGGAAATGGGAGAAGAGTTATTCGAAGATATTTGCTCATATCTACCTAATGAGAAGCGGTCAGGTACAGATTGTGACTGCTTCGACATTGTCCAGTTGCAGAGCAGTTCCGACTGTTTATTATTGCTACCAAAAAGGAAGAGCGAATCAAGGAGACGGAAACAGCGGCATGACACATCGGATCTTTGCTCAGCCAGACTTTGAAGGAGCAGGAAATGTCATAAAGAAATAGGAATGCCTACGTTATGTATGAAGTATTTACTCTCAACCAGCTCAAGGAAGAGCGGCAAGGTTGGATCCTGGAATGTCATTACTTGTAAGGAGTGAATTGATGTATAAACTATTGCAAACTTGTCAGAAATAGCCCCAGCCTAGTTGTAACGCCCCGGTTCCCGTAAGTCATCTTAACATATCGCTAACCGAAAAGAATTATTTAAAATAGCCCAGAGTCTACCGCGGATCAACACCAAAAAGGTACCATTTGCGCCCAAAGCAAACCATAAAGTCATGAATGAATATCGTATCTCTTGTCTCCAACCAGACATGACATTTCACATCATCAGACCTTCCGAACTAGCAGTTGGTAGGTCGCGTAGCAATCAGGAAGCCGCCATTGTTTAGCTTCTCTCCAGTGACGTGGAAATAGGTATCAATAGCAGGTAGAACCTGCCCACACCGGACAGCGTTTGTGTTTTGAAGTAGAGTGGAGATTTCGCTTGATGACATTGTAGCGCCGCTGTTAGCAAACTTTCCTAGCGCGTCGACGACAGACTGGAAGGTTCCCTGGTTGACAAGAACGTCATTTGCATCCATTATGCGCTTATCAGAGGAGAAGGTGTCGTCGAGGACCTTCTTGTGCAACAGTTCGTCATTCTCAGCAGCTAGGGCGACTTGAGCTGCTGCCTCAAGCTGGGAACCATGAAGTGTTGGCACTGCGGATAGAAATTGAGAAACTTTGCTGGTATCCGCTCGCCATTGGTTCTGTGCGTCAGCAAGTTGCTGAGTTGAGGCTGATGCTCTGGATTCGATGGCTGTAGGCAAGCCTTGGGTGAGAGAGAAGAAAGTGGCGAGAAGCATAGGAAGCGTGGTTTTAACGGAGAACTGCATTTTGGCTGTTATGTGAGATAGGTTGATCAAATAGGCAAAATGGTCTTGCGGATTAAGAGTAATAAAAATATACTGAATGAGGCCAGATCAACGAGATGTGTGAGGTATTAGATCCGAGGAAGGTTAGGTAATGGTGAATGCTGTGGTGATGTTGCGATGGCTCCTAGATCCCGAACTCGACCTTTTATAAATGTCAAAGGCGATAACAGGCTGGGTGAGAGTATAGAACGTTCCCATCTCGGGTGGCAGTGTATGCAACTCATCACAAATGTTTCCCGACCATAAGCTCGATGCGATAGGGAGACAAACGCGTGTCTCTCCTCGGCATCATTGAAGCCGACGCTGAAATAGAATTAGTGTGGTCATTTGACAGCCAGCAGTGGTGAGTGGAAAAGACAAAAAAAACCATAGCGTACTGCAGCCTTGTCGTAGCAGCGACGTAAGGCAACTAACGTGTCTACATAGGTGCGTAAGACCGGGGTCGGACGCCGAATTAGACGACTGGAAATAATGACATCCGACGGGTTGGTGTCACCCTTACCAGGCGCAATGCAGCAACAACAACAAAGCCAGTAGCTCGTATAGATACACATCTACGCCTCATCCTCACATGGAGGACGCGGACGCAAAAAAAAAAAAAAGCTTCCAACTGCGTGCAATGCGGCAGCACGTGTCCGCAGTAGGTAGGGAGGTATGGGAAGATATATTAATGCACAGCCACAACTCAGAGTCCGATCTGGGTTGGCAACCAATCGTAGCACTTCTTTGTTCTTAAAATGGAAATTCGATGCAACCCACCAATACCACCCCACCGCCCAAGCGCTTCCCATCTTTTTGTTTTAATTTTAGCGGGCGATCTGTGGGGCCAGAACGTGGTAATTGAGGGAGCCTCCCCTGCGCAAATCACTGATTTTTAATGGCCGTAGCATGGGTTTATTTCGTCCTATCTTGAAGTTTTTGAGCAGAGAGAGTTGCAGGCCATAGCCCCCCGCAATGGTTTTGCTTCATTTCGTGGCCATCCATCCTCCAAAAGCGAACGCGAAGCAGTGAGATCTGATGAATTCTGTGTATAGCCAAAGTGCACTACCCAGGCTACAATGTCTTTTAGCGCCTTATCAAGCACCCTCTCGCCCCTAAGTTTACGAATCAAGGTCTCCAAGACGATTACGTATTGAATTCACGCATTTATACTACGAAAATATCTGAGAGCGTCAATCTGATCGTGGTTGTGCAGCTGGCTGCACGATTGCCACGGAATAAGAGTATGCAGAGCCTCCCTTACATAGGTCAAGCCGAGTGCTCAATACCGATATTACCGAGAGATATTTATCGCTGACAGTAGAATAAACAATTCAGACACTCTTAAGATGTCACCTACTTTGAAGCAATTACTCGAGCGTGTAATACTCAGCTGGTGACTTTGTGAACCATCTGGATCTATTTAGACTCTTGGACATGCTCGACTACGCAAATACCTCCATCTGTCTTTTGAAGCGTCATGAAGGTATCATTTCCTTCCTTTTTTATATATGCTGCCAACGCCTCGTCTCCCATGTCATTGGCTTTCTCAATCGTTGTTTGCAACTCAGACCCCATGAGCTGAGAGATAGTGTGCCAGGTATTCCCTTGCCGTGAAAACTGCGTCAGCTTAACGTATATATATGTAGTTAAAGCAACATATAGTAGGTGGAATGCAATGAAACTTGCGACAGTAATCAGGCCGTTGCAGCCATACTCTTGGCAAGCTGCTGCTTGGACTGTTTTTGTAAAAGCGATCTGAACCTCTTCCGCACCATCAAAGGTTCTAAGAAAATCGTGATAAAAAGTGTTTGCAACAGCTGTTGTATAGGCCTGCAAGGCGTCGGCCGCTCTGCCCGTGTCGCGGATAATATCTTGCACAAGAGTGCACAGTTCTAAGTGTTGCTGGTTCCCGACAAACTGGCACGCCGTACAGGCTTGAAACGATCGATCTGCAGACCAATACCCGGCTAGGGTGTCGTAAGTCCCTTCCTCATAAAGACTAGTTGTAAGTTTGGCCAACGTCCAATTAGACTGTTTGGTTGGTTGGTCATAGGACGCCACAGGGGAAAGACTTTCAGGCTCTTTGATGCTTTCTATTGTTAGAATGCCACGGTCGGCGAATGTATCGTTATTCTTGCTAACACCGAGATACTTTCGAGCCTTGGATGAGTCGCCATGCCCTAGTGCCGACCAGCTTCCCTGGGGCTCCTCTAAGTCGCCCGTTGCGGTCATGTCGATGGACTTCAAGTCGACATGAAAAGCCGAGAAGCAGAGCGTTACGTTGATATATCTGCTTGGCTGTATTTGGTAGCTATTCCATTCTCCGAATTCTGTTTTTGGAGCGGTCTCGAGGGATTTTAAGGTATGCGACTTATTCCAGTCGGTGGTGTACATGTTCGTAGAGAACATAAGGTATACGAAAGAGTTATTGGACCAAGGTTCAGTAGCTGAGTCCCAGCCCAACCCTCCACTGAAAAAGGATCCCACAATATCAACAAGACAGAATGAACCCCCTGGGCCAGTGCTGTCTTCTTCCATTCCAGGTAGACTGCAGTTGAAATTTGTAGTGGCACAGCCTTCTGAGTTGCAAAAGTCTAGTACGGAATGAGCTTCTCGAAGACTTTCACCGTAGCTTAGAGTTCCAGTTACCTGGCCAAGATCATATTCGCCACCGCCGACTAGCACGCTGTGAACGCCGGTATATGAAGATTGTATATTTGGGCGCATGCAAGCAACACTCGAGAGCATAGAGACCGCGTTTCCACTATAGGTATGTATAGCTGTCCTGTTACTCGGTTCCGTCAAAGGTATAAACCCTCTTATTTTGGGCCCCGTGGCACTGAAGCCATTAGTATCAGGGTCGGAGCTAGAATTGTACGGGAGCTCCCCGAAAACAGCATATGTTGGAGGATACTCAGTAACATCGCTCGTGTACAGGTGGTTCACCTTTTCAGTAATGTAATTGTTAACTGGAAAGGTCGCAGGATTTGCCGCTATTGTAAGTTGCCGAAGATCAGAAAAGAGAATAGTCGAAGCAAATTGCAATACTAATGAACCGACTACCAGAGAAAGAACCAACGCGGATTCAAAGCCGACCAAGCGAGAGGGTGACCTCAAAACGAGCCACATCAGCTTTAACGGACCGTCGTTGATGGCCCGAAGAACAGATAACTGAGCCACATCGGACTTCGGGATAGAACGACGTTCGAGAAACAGTGAGGCCAGCATAGCGGTACACACTGTTGCCTGAGCTGCCACAGCGGCACGTATGAGGAGGGCTGCAAGTGTAGTAGCTTGTACAGTCCATCCTCCTAGGGTAATGGCACGCCATGCACGACTTGCGTCAACTGCACCCGGCGAGGAACCCCTTCCTGTCCATAAGAAGATAATGAAGGCTAAGCCAGCAATAGCAGCTATAGCGCCCCCGATAATCACAAGCAAACCGTAGCCACCAATTGACTCTTTGATTGCCAGTCTTCTTCTAGGATTAATAATGGTTTCGTTGTAAGAGGCTTGTGAAGCCATTGTGATGCTTGATTCTCCATCCCCACGTTCATCATGATAAGCCTCCGGGATACGGGCGTGTTGATTTTGTGCGATATCGTTATCAGTCGTAGCATTTGGTAGTATAGCCGGAAGATCTCGAGCGCTTGACACCTCTGGACCGTCGCCAGAGACTTCAGTGATGTGAAAATCTGTTGAAGCCATACTCGCAATGTTTTCCTGATAACCTATATTTCCTTCAGCACATGATTTGTCAAAGGATGCCTTGCTTTGGCGGTTGAAGGGTGAATATAACCTACTAGGGTGGAAGTGATGCAGTCGATTATTGTAAGAGCTTCAATTGACAGATAGCGAACGAATAACTGTGCAAGCTGTCATATGGACTGAGTGGCATCAAATACTGAGAATAAGGCTTGATATTTAATACACCTATCGAATACTGCAGAGAGAGAAAAAGATTGATTTGCTACATGAAAAGGGGCTCTTGAGGGGGCTCTTAATGGGGCCAACACGTAACAAGATGCCCTAATTACAATTATCGTGGTTCTTGAACTCTATTCAGCTAAGTGGATATGTACGACTTGTACGTCTCTAAATAGACTCACTTCTGCCTATATCAAGCCCCTCACTGGTTCTTAATGCCTCAGTGGCCGGTGGGAGCCACGCAGAATATGGGTAAGCGGAAGACGTTAGCCCGTCACAGAATATCCAAACGGCATGTAGGACCTTATCTCAATATAATCTAGCCCACCTGCGTCGGCCGCCCTTCTTGGCTAAGGATGCCTACAATTTCCCATTTATACTCAAGCATACTCCACTTTAAACGTATACAGTTAGATTTACGGCAAGGGCCTAAACCTCTGAGTAACTTAAATGCTAAAGCATTTGGCTGCGTAATTGGTAGATAGGTAAATATTACAGTCGATGTGGCTTGTGGGGGCGGTTCCTCCCGTGCGACGTTAGGTATTAAGTACACAAGCCAGGGGTAAGTGGCTTAGTAGCCACTAAAAATAACAAATGATCGACCACTCACGATGAGTTAGACTAATCCTAATGTAAGCGGTGGTGGCTAGTTTAAAAGACAACCACTTAATAGGAAGGAGGTGATTGCCTATGCAACAAACTCTGAACTCGGCCTACAGACATCGTGGCTTGAATAGTAGGAGTGTAGAGGTGGCTTAAAGAGTTTCAATATGGGCGATTCTTTCGAGCACTTGCGGTGAAGGAAGCCACAATGTGCGATTACCTTTGCGGTTGAGTAGAGTAAAGCCTGTTGAAGTGTCTCACCACTTATAGTTCCCCTAGCTTGGAAGGACGAATTCGCCGCCGTCAAATTTTACGTGTGCCTTGTATGTGTTAATATCTAATGGGATGTTTTACTTTTCCAAAAAGAATTTTACAGGCTACTCACAAGTGTGAACGAAGGAGCTAACCCATAGATGTGAATAAAAATCTGAAGCCATAACTATAGAGTGTGTCCTATCCAGTGCTACAATGCAAGGAAAGGTAAGGCAGGGACTTATAGACAGGAGACTCCTTGTATATAGTTAGGTAACCGACACGGTGGCTTTGAAGACTACCTCTAGTACAGGGTCATTGGCGTACAAGGAGGCCATTATTAATTACTGTTGCATTGATAAAGTGGGCGTAAATAATGATAGACTCTGATAATCTGCTAACAATTATACTGGGGAACTTAGAATGCAGCTTTCCATGCAATATGACCTGTTTATTAGACAGATTCTCTAATTTGACTTACGACGAAAATTTTCGGTATGTGAAGGCTGGCGGAACTTAACCCGGAATGCCAAGCAGATGCGTGTGGCAACCGGAATTATCACATTAGGCGTCTCAGTCCACTCGCCCTGCTACATAGGCTTTAAAGAACAACGGCACCATTTATCATAAAAAAACAAGGATAAACACTTATATGGTCACCTTTCAATCTCTACGTCAACATTGTATCAAGGCATCTTACTGGCTATCTTTACGTCAGAGAAATATCGACGAGTGATTGCCGTGGGTGGCGAAGTCGAGAAATTTGGTGGTCAGTTCATGAAATCAATGCCGGTTTTTACTAAACACCAACTATAGATGTATCGGAGTCACCTTTCTGAGTTAGATGTGCTGTGATCTGCGTGGTTTCATCGCGATACACATCGGCAGAGCATAACCGTCGTTAAGAAAGTAAGAAAGGGGGTTATAAGTGATATTGTGGGGCGGAGGTCTCCAGGACCACCTTCGTAGACTCTATCTAACTATATACAGGACACTCCATGCCCACGTCTATGCTTTGTGAAATGTAGGTGTATAGCTACTATGTACAAGAAACCAATCCAACGTTGATACAATGAGTAATGAATGACCGATTAGCACGTAGATTTGGCCAGAGTCCAACCATGAGCGCGGTTGGCAACATCGCTGGCGTAGCAGGGAGTGCTTCCGAAGGCGTTTTCCAAGTGAGCGTAGTCAACAGAGCCGCTGTTGTAGAGACGGGCAGCCGCATAGTAGACGGCAGGTTGAGATTTGCCGCCAAAGTGGGCAAGCGTTTTAGCAGTGGTCTGCTTAAGGCCATCGCCGGAGGAAGTGCCGGCGGTTCCATCCCGAATCATCTGCAAAATCTGAGACTGAGGGCATGGGTTAACACCCGCGCAAGTGCCCTTGCCATTGTGCGACTGCATCAAACCAGGGTTGCGGACACCGTTGCCAGTAGTCGGTACTCGCACGCAGCCCTTGCTCTCCTGCATGACGATAAGCAGAATAAAGCGAGACTGAACTCCAGTCTCGGATGCCACCTGAGTAATAGCGCTTTTAAGGTGGCTGATTTCGTCGGCCGAGTTATCAGCGCCCCAGCCGTTCCAGCCGCAAGACTGCTTGATCAAGGGCAGGTTAGCGTTCCAAAGGCTGTTGAAATCGCCCCAGGCCGAGTCAGCTGGCCAACCGGCCTTAGTACTGCCATCGCCAGTGTATTTGTGGTAAGTGTCGCTAAGGCCGCGCTCCTGAATAGTAGCAGGTGCCGCGGAGGCTAGGCCGGCAAGGGCAGCAAAAGCGAGGACAATGTTCTGGAACATATTGAAAGAGTATGAAAAGAAGTTGATGTAGTTGAGAAATTGGTGAAATTGAAGAAGATCTCGTCAAGGGAAAGTTAAGAATCGAATGTTTCTAAGGAATGACCAAAGCTGTTTTAGTTGATGCTGGTTGTGCAGACCAAAGCCATGAGCGACGAAGGGCGGCCAGCTTCAGCTTTATACACGTTCCAACATCCTGCTAACTAAGTCAGTAGGAAAGACTTGAAACATCCGTGGGCAGACCGAACTCTCGTGACTGCTGCGGCCGGCTAGCGCCTCGTCCTTCGGCATTCTCAAGGTCATCAAGGCTACAGCATCCTACTAAGAAAGCAGCAGTCAGGATCGAGATCGACCTTCCTACCCAGGAGAGAGGGTCTCGTGGGCTAAGGAGAATGCCATAACAGACTGGGCAAAGAACGGGACCCAAAGAAGTGCTCATGTCAGAATCGGAATATTAAAATGAGTTAACGTGATACAAACAAGGCACACAGCTAAGCGTGTCCTTACAAAAGGGGTGAAGGGGTAAGAACTGTATAGGAAAAAAAAGCATTTTCAAGCAAGTCGTCGTACAGATAGAATGCATAATTGAAATAATCGTCTCGTGGCGTTGCAACTGATCCAAATGCCGCTTCACCGCGCAGCTATTAAGATGAAGGCTTCGGGTAGAAGTCAAGTTTAGAGACCAGATGCCTAAACAGGACAAAAGTCCTACAGGGGTAATTGCGGGTGGATATGGGTTGAATGGAGTGTCATCCCAATTAGGACTCTGTAGCCCTGAATAGAACATACGGCGTACCGTATTACGGTCAGCTGACCATACTGGAGAACTTCGGGAGTTCGCAGCGCAGACTCTATTTTCGCGGAGATAGAAAATTGATACCACGGACCAAGAGTTCAAGTCCTCAAGACCGCCCTTCTTATAATACGACAGCGTGTAGCGGAGGATTATAGCTTCGAAAATGACGAGAATTTCTAGCTTTCGCAAATACCGGTTCATGCTGTCACGAAAGCCTTCATTTCTTCTCGTTGCCCCCTCGTAAAAGAACAGCAATTGCATAAATACACAGCTTCGACCATGAGCCAGATGTCGGAACCACGGGATACGGCTTAGACGTCACAAGCGCCTACGAATCTTGTCTTAGGATTGAGAAGATTTTAAGTGGAAAATAGAAAACAGCCACAGTGTCGCATTCCGTCAGGCAGAGTCAATGGCTTTGTCCGCCCTCGGCGTTAAATACGCCATTCCATCCGTCAGGATCGTGGCTAAGGTGGTATGTGTCTCGGTGAAACAATTAAAACCCGGGTTATAACGTTAAATATCCACACTAATTCAATTATCGGAGGATCGCCAGGACACGATACAGAAACTTAGACTAAGTTTAAGGGATTTTTTATTGCTTAAGAAAATTTATTCAAAAAGAAATAGTCATAAAAAGCTTTGATTAACTTATTGTTCCAATACTTGCAAAAGTATAGATCAACTTGACAGTAAAGATTCATGTCGCTATCTAAAACATAGAACCAGCCCGATATACCAATGCTATGTAAAACTAGCACAATAGAACAAGAATAGCACTATTATATATGCCTAAATAGAGGACTATCCTGCTGTCCATACAATCTTCATATGAATCAATATGAGAGTCAGTAGGTTCTATTCTATGGTTCTTGTAACTATAGTGTCATAGTCTTGTGACTGTCACTTATCTTTAAAACTCGTTTCAACACTTCGACCTTACCCGATGCACAGGGCAAAACTTCATTTCAGTTATCTGAGAATGTCCGTGATCGATAATCGAAAGCATTCCAAAGTCACTATCTACAACGTGGCGTTTAGTCCCATAGAACGTACTGTACTGTCCAAATGGGAATATGTCGTAAATTTCCGATAGCTACTAGCTTCTTGGTGCATGATAAATGTTGACGCTATACTGTGATTGCATGTCATTCAGGCCAGTTTAGCTGACGGGATGCTGATATCATGTTGTCGAAAGCTTTTGTAGCGGCATAATATGCGGTTTGTCTTATAACTCCTTACGGGTCCAAAGCATATTACTTCCTATGAATTAACTGTTTTCATGTCTCCTTCTAGTGTATATTTGTTGTCGCGATGCACTGCAGCCATAAGCGCGGGCATATGGACGACAAGTAAATTTCTTGAAGGTATACAATAGTTCTTTAAACTGGGTAAATACTAAAGCGGAAACGTTCACGATTATCTATCAGGGGCACATCAGGAAAGGGAAATGGTAAGATTGTAAGATTAACCGTTGTTGTCGTAAGCGCAGGACCAGCTTCGGGATTATTGGCCCATATACTGATCTACTATACACCTACAGCACACTTCAAGGACAGTTAGGGGTGATATTATAGTTTGTATTGGGGAGTGTCAGCTTAAATGCTAGTCTGCGCAACCGAGGCTAGCGGATCGGCGAGGTGTTTTTGGTGCGCAAACGCTTCCGAGACTGACGATACCTGTCAAAGCCAAAGAAAGGAGAGACGCGATATAGCAAAATATCAAAGTATCTAGCCATCCACTAGTGTCAGAGAAAAGGGCGACGAACCTTGAGTCAGAAACACTGCGTTTCGGCTCCGCCAAAAGTGTGATGTAAGATGTGATAAGTTGTATGGTGGGTCCCTGTAGGTCTATAGAACCACCCATTCAGCAGTCCTAAAGCTGGAATCAGAGACATTAAGCTTGCATCTAGGTACCTACTTTATCATAACTTAAAATGATTCGATGGGTTGCGCTAAGTCATGTTATACCTGGCTTATAGATGTTCAACCGCATACCTATCCCAGACCAGGTAACTCGCAATCTGTTCCAAAAGCCATGACTAAAGCATAACTACCACAGCACGTAACGCGTGACGAGATCAAGAGCAATAAATGTCCTTCTCATCATTAATCCAAATACTGCTAGTTCTACTTAACATCAGCAGTCACTCTCTTTTGTAAGTTTTTAGTGATTTATCTGTCCTTAACGAAAGAAATGAAGTAAAACCTCACATATGGTCCCGCAGTCTCTATTACTGTTTTATATAGGCTACAAGTCGCCCAGACGCTATTAGCATTTCTCCAAAGTAGCTAAATACCTTCTTCTTCAGGGACAGATAGAGCCCGATGCGCTGACTCCATTGTGTGTGTGGTGGAATTGAGTACGCGGTTGTTTATAGAGTAAAGCCCCCGTGGGAGGATAATACTCCTCCTCACTAATAGCGAATGGCGATGTCACGGCTCCAACTATATAAGTGGCTGCAGATGGTCAAGTCTTTAACTTAACAACATTCTACCTTTTGATAGTGTCGTGGTTATAATGCTGCAGTTCTGTTCCAGGACAGGCGACTGAATAAAAGCTCAGAGTAGGCCTGACCAAATAGCCATTTGTAATAGTAGAGTTCAAGGCCTTGTCGAAATCTTTGTCGTAGGAACTCTGTAAACTGTCCTTATCCACCAACATGTCAAGTACCGCCATGTCCTTGGACTCAATAAAGTGGGCGTATTCGACGAGTGTTCAATACAACTTCTTAGAGAAAAATCTCCTGACTCGGCGGTCAATAGGCTCCAATGAACATACCAAAACTCTAGTTGCATCTTTATCTTATCTTTATATGCAACTTCTCTCGACAGATCTTCAAGTACTATCAGCGGGTCTCGTAGCTTTAAGTCAAGAAAAGGTCTGACAGAGCTGAGGATGCACCAAATTTGAGATTTTCAGGAGAGACTCATGCAGTTCGGCGGTCGCGTCGAGTGCAGCGTCATGAAGATAGGGTATATTGGCCAGAAGATCTGATTTGTGAAGGGAGTTACAGTGAGAACGATAATGATTGAACCTCTCCTGAATCTAGTTCTGTCCTATCTTTACATTCTGTCGAAGAGGCGATGGCGTTCAGCTGTAGCGCCACGTGTATAATAGCTCGCCGTGATGATTAACGCAAGAGCTATAGCTTTTTGCTCAGGGGGGCCGTCCCGGTCCCTCCGTTGTCAGCATTACATACGTCTTGCTACGCCGCTGGCGAGGAACCATCAATAAGCATCCACTTATTAAAGCTCGCCAGTTGCTTCCCGAAGCCCTTAAAAAAAAACTCAGCTGACCTTGATCATTCTGAATCACAGACTTGACTTACGTAACAAGCGTGTCTCATCTTGAGTACTATACCGTTCTACAATAATTATCAGCTGTAGTGCCAAACGCTCGAGAAAATCATAGCGACGTGGCATGAAGAGAGAGAGAGAAAAAAAAAAGAATTCAAGCTTTGAAAAGTGTTCCATCGTCTAAACGCAATCATGTTACCATGAGCAGCTTGTCACGTTACAACGTTACAAAAGACTGAAATGGGTAAGTATTTTTAGAAGAGGGGTGGCGTGCTTTAGCGGGAAGCTTAATCACCTGAAAGGCCTGGGCCACTGCCTAAAATTCTAGGGCTGCAAGGCCCAGTTCCCCGGTTACATAGACTGCTGTAAGTAGCCGCCTAAGGCAGTAAAACACCCCCCCTGTCTAACGCTAGGCCGAGGTTAAATCGTAACTTGATCAAGGAAAATAAATAGGGCAGGATTGGGTATCAAAGTCGAGTGATTGCATTGCGTCTTAAGTTCTATAGGACCGAAAAGTTGGACGTGCAGCAAAAAATTTACTCATACCTAGTCTAGAACCCAAGACGAAAAAAACTCTCGCGGGTCGTTTATCCAGCCAGGCGGCGAAGACCAAAAAGCGGTATGCACGGCCCTACCTGCAGCGGCATTTATCACGAGAGATTCGGAGTGATCCGAAATCTGCCGGGATGGAAAAACTAGTGGGTAGCACATGCATGTAAGGCCGTTTGTAGTATCGATGCGACGTACCTAGACTACGCTAAAGCACAGATGAGAAAGGTTTTTTTTTCCTGGTTCAGCATACAATCAGGTAAGGATTCGAACATGGGTTCTTCTTCAGCTTCCTCGCGCTCATGTGAGAAGCTGAAGACGTTTTCATAGCACGAAGTATTACAATTGTTAATACTGGCGCGACGCTGCTTTGTGGAAACACCCGTAGGCGGAGACTCGGGCAGCGAGAATACGAGGTCTCGGCGAATCAAAGCATATCGCGCACTGCCGACGCTAGAGTTAGCTCAACACCAGACAGAGGACGTCGTTGCTTTTTCCCGTATTGAGCTTCTTCACGATGGGTGGGCTCACGGTGGTGCGCCTGACGATAGGGTGCAAACGAACATCGTATGCCGTTTGTAGTATCATTGAATATTCTAGCATCTCACTCTCTGGCCTTCAATAGACGGCATTACTGACATGATTTTATATAAGAAGGCGTGGCAGTCCTGTCATGTTAATAAAGATATTATTCCAAACCATCACTCTACGTCTCTAAATTCAATCACTCTCAGCTTAATACGTGTCCTTGCATCAACATCAACACCTCTGCATCAACCAAGTCCATCATAATGTTTAACTTCATCACCACCCTCGCCGCTATCCTGCCTCTTGCGTCGGCCGCTCCTTATGGCTTGAATACACGTGACAGCACCCCGGGCTGCACGTCGACATCATTCGGAGACTTCTCGTGGACCATCGAGGAGTTCACCTTCCATGCCTCTTACATCTTCTCCACGCCGGCGCATCAGATATCGTCGGGCACGGTGGCCTTCAACCTAACAAACCCGGCATTCCCAGAGAAGGTGTCATGCACCGCCTACAGCACGTGGCTGCAGGATTTCTTCTATGGCAACATCAACTATAACTGCGATGTGCCAGAGGGATCCGGGATAGAGTCGTCCTGGTCCTTCAGCCGGCCCTCGGGCGAGCTCAACGTCAACCAGACCTGGACGTGCAGTGACGAGGATCCGCAGTATCCGTAAGTCCTTCCTGCCCATATCGACGAAAATGAGAGATAAAGAAGCAAGACAGCTAACCCGGAAATATAGCGTTACTTTCCATGCCTACGGCACCGTCGACTTAGATCTCGACTGCCAGGAAACCTACTGGCAGAACCCGAATTGGACTATTGGCCAGATATATTCCGACCGGGATATCTCCTGCGCCCCGGTTACCCTGCCTCTCAAGCCTCACGACAAGACGGCTGTCGCATAAAGAAGCCCCGGGTCGAGGCTTAGAACGGGTTATGAATGACGAAAAATGAGGAAATGGGCTATCTAATCTATTCATCTTAATAATCATAATTAATAGACTTCTCAAATAATAGAGTTCTAATATTTGCATCGCTTATCTCATATATCTTGATCGTGAAGTTGGGAGTCGGATCCTTTAATAGTAGTCCAAACTTGATCGAATTTAGTAGACTCTATAATATTAAAGGAATTCGATTTTTCTAATGCACTCTTACTGAACAGAAACCCTTTCCGAGTAATTAGATCACATAAAAGTGACCCGGTGTTAGAAAGAATACTAAGCAGGGATCAATAAGATCTGATTAGTCCGATTAGATCAGATTAGATCTTGACCAACTTCATGGAGTATAGCTGCTCGACTCTTATCAAAATCCCTGTTAGGCTTGCAAAACGTACAACACCAGGGATTCGCTGGTCGTCACCGACCCATCTACTAATCTAGCGGTATAATGTCTTCACTCATAGTGCTGCGCCTGTCAAGACATGCGTCTTGAAACTAGAAAGGTGCTCTCTGGAGTATACTGCCCACATGAATTGACTCGCAGCTGTTCTTCCGGTTATACTGATATGGTCGTGATCGTGATCGTGATCGTGGACAAACATCCTCTGCGTATTCCTATTGGCAGCAGGTTGGCGTCTTGACTGCCGATTCTCAAGAACTCAACCATTCATAGGAAGATGCCTTTCAGACTAAACATTTTATTGATCGACGATTCCTCTCATGTCCGGCTCGCCCGGCGAGTGTCCTGTTCGAGTTCTTTAATAACATTGTATTATTTTTTAGAACTTTTTGGTTCATTCAAAAGCGTTGCTCTTGAATCATACGTTTTCCACTGAATAAAGCGTGCCATTCGTAATGTTCGTCTCAGATTCCCTTCCTCCGGCCGGATCCTGCATCGAGCTATTAAACCCCTAATCTAACATAGCCCTGAGTATCTGGATCTGCTCCAGCACGCTTGATCGACTGGTACCGCCTTGAGACGTTTTCGCCTCGACACTCGTTTCATATTCGAATGCTTCCGCAATGTCTGCTGTGAACCGAGAATCAATGGCTTGTAGTTGCTCAAGGGTCAGCTTGTCCATCGAAACTTCCAGCTTTTCAGACTGTGCAACGACGCGTCCGGAGATGTGGTGGGCCTCTCTGAACGGACATCCCTTCCTCACCAACCACTCTGCGACATCAGTGGCTAGCATCGTTTTGTCCAAGGCAGCCTCCATCCGCTCTGGCCGCACCTTCAATGTAGCAATGACCCCATTGGCTATGCCTAGACTATCCGATACAGTCTGAACCGAATCCAGCATAGGCTCCCACCCTTCCTGGAGATCTTTATTATAGCAAGATGGCAAGCTTTTCAGATTCTTCCAAGTGGATAGTTAGTAGTTACTCTCGATACGCTCCTAGTCACCCTCAAAGTCAAGGCAACTAGCTAAGATCTTAATATGAGGACTCACCATCATTAACCCAGCCATTTGACCGAAAGCACGCCCTGACTTGCCACGCAGAAGCTCTAACGAATCCCCGTTGAATTTATTGGGCATTAAAGAACTACCCGTAGAGTAGGCGTCGGCCAGCCGCACGAAACTGAATTCAGATGTCGAATATATGATGAGGTCCTCAGCCCACCTGCTGACGTGGTTGGTGAAGATCGAGTTCCAGACCAGGAAATCAATTAGGAAATCGCGGTCAGCGGAAGTATTCATGGAGTTCAAGGTTATTCCGCTAAACCCAAGCTCCTTAGCTATTATATTTCGGTCGATTCGAAATGGATTGCCGGCCAAAGCACCACAACCAAGTGGACTTAGATTGACCCTTTCGAAAACTTGGCGCAACCGCTCGAGATCCTGCGTGAACGCAGCGGCATATGACATCAGCCATTGAGACCACCTAACTGGCTGAGCACGCTGGAGATGGGTGTATCCAGGCATGATGTAGTCGCTGAGGTTGTCAGTCACGCTTTTGGTCAGGGGTGGAGCCGGGCTTACAGTTCAGACTCGGCACGTGTGATAATGACCTTGAGGAATGCGACGAGTTGGCCGTCGATTTCGCGGATCCGATCGCGTAACCACATACGCATATCACAGACAACTTGCTCGTTGCGGCTGCGACCTGTGTGCAGCTTACCCGCGATGTCGCTGCCAATAACCTCTCCTAAGCGACGTTCGTTTGCCGTATGAATCTGGTCTCTTGTGTTAGATTCGAGAAGTTGGGTAAAATTGAGTGGTCTCTCACATCTTCGTCATTCGGCATGATAACGAAAGTTCCTTGCTTCCATTCTTCCATAACTTGGAGCAAACCACGCTCAATCGCTTTAAATTCGTCATCGTTGATGATGCCGGCCTTTGAGTTGGCCCTGGCAAAAGCAATCGATCCAAGGATATCTTCTTTGTAAAGAGCCTTGTCGTACCGGATGGAGGCATTGTACTTATGCATGAGAGGATCAATCGCGCCTGCGCACCGTGAGGTCAGTATACTGCATCCGAAGCTTGTTTCCCGAGACATTCAAACCTGTGAACCTGCCCCCCCAGAGCATGCCAGCTGCCGGGGCGTCCGCCTTTTTCTCGGCCATGTTGAAATGATTACCAGTGGCGTTCAGTTCGTTCGTTCGTTGCGTCCGTTGCGTTTTCAAGGCCAACGAAATCAATGGGATCGATGAGGCAAACGGAGCACGCTGCGCGTAGTCGCGTTCGAGATCAAGGGCGTGAGTAATCAAGGTCGAAAATAATGTTGGGGAATGGAAGTTAGTCGATTAGTTGAGCACAGTCATAGGAAAAGTTCGTAGGGCTGAAGAACCCCGCCTACTTTTTTTAGTGCAGTAAACACCTTTACCGATACCGGCGGATAGGTAGATTTTAGCCCACCTGCGTCTGCCACCGGGGATGCCACCAATCAAGGGCCTATACCTCCGCGTAACTCTTGTATGTAAGGAACTTGAACTTGACTAATAAATTAACAGCGTTGTTTTTTTGCTATAATAAGTAATAATATGGTACCTAGTAGTTCAAAGGCTATATGAGCTCATGATCATGCACTTAACTTTATAATTGCACATGCTTTCTACGTTAGTATCTACGTGTACAACTTGGTGCCATAGAATATAGGGCTCCCGGGCTGGCTGCAGAGGCGGCTTAATTATATGTATATGGTCTGTACAGATGAGAAATTGGTGGCATCCTTAGCTAGAGGGGGTGGCAGACGCAGGTGGGCCACGTCGTAGCAGGCGTCGGCGTCTGCGAGGCGCACGAAGCTGAACTCCCTAGACTAGTTGAGTAGATGATCAGGTCCTCGGCCCACCGCGACACGTGCATCATGAGCATAAACCCTCACTGCAGCGTCTCGGCGACGAAGTCCCGATCCGCGACGGCGCCCACCGAGTTCCACAGCAAGCCGACCGAGAAGCCCAGCTCCGCCGCCATCATGTCCCGGTCGATGCCGAAGGGATTGCCGGCTAGCGCGCCGCAAGACCTTGCGCAGGCGCTCGAGAGGCCCGACGCGAAGGCTAGCGCGTGCGAGAGCACTTAACCTTAGTGGCTTTAGCGTATGGGCTGCGCGCGCTGCAGGCGTATGTATGTGCCCGGGCATGACGTAGGCGACCTCACACTTGGTGCGGTCCGCGTAGATATTCAAGAACTCGGTGAGGTAGGTTTCAAGCTTGGCGAGCTTGTTGCGTAGCTATATGCGTGTGTATGTCGCTGGCTACTTGTTTGTTACGGCTGCGGTCTGTGTGCAGTTTGCTGGCTACGTTTTTGCCGATTAGTTTCCCTAGGCGGCGCTTGTTGGCGGTTTGGATGCTGGCAAGTTGATGTTTTAGCTTTTTGGCTCTTTGTCTTTTCTTTTCTTTTTTTTTTCTTTTTTTTTTCTTTTTTATTTAATTTCTTAGTTACGAGAAAAAGAAACAGAAACTTACTTTTTATCGATGCCGGGCACGATCTTGAAACAGCCATCGTCCTATCCCTTAAGAACGGCCTAAAGACTCTTTTTTATTTCTTTCGAACTTATCGGCTATTAAGATGCCGCCTTTGCAGTTTGCTTGGGCAAACGCAATGCTTCTTAACATGTTCTGCTCGTAGGCCGCTTTGTTGATGTAGATGCTTTCGTTGTATGATGTTATGAGAGGGTTAACTACGAAAGTTTGGCGATGGGAATACATGAGATTGAAGACTATAGTTCGAATTCCAGACCTTATCAAGTAATTTGTTCTGGATGTGATTGGCTTTATAATCTAAATATTAAGCTAGAATTCTCATTTTATCTACTCTATGGATGTTGCAATGTAAGAAATTGTTGACTGCTCGCTACTTCCACTTTGACTTCGTAGTTTCTCAAGTCTCCTCAGGGCCATGAGGTTGCAAACATAGTCAAGAAAACATTCAGTGCCCGGCATTTTGTTGACGTAGTGAGAAACCAAATTCCTGAACGGCGCGTGTGTTTTGTTGAAATGCATCACTTCAAGCTGGAGATACATGAGAGCATGGAAGAGAACCCAGCATGCGTCTTCGTCGTTAGCTCTTCGCAGCCAGTCCAGCATAATATCGGGATTCTCAGGGCATCTCAAGCGCTGCAGGGCACGGATTAGAAAACGAGCGTAGAACTCGTCTGCGTCCGCTCTGTCTGGAATCGAGATCCACGCCTTCTGCTTCGCCTGCTTTTCAGTGGCATTTGTAGAGTTCCGGCTTGTTATGGGAAGAGACCATTCGACCCAGGCTTTCTCCGCCACTTGCTTTTTCGTCAGCGTGATTGTAGGGTCCCAGCGAGCAATTGGAAGAGACCAGTCACCGTTTAGATACAGTGTCGCGAATTCGCCGAATGGGTCCTGCATTACCGGGCTCACGAATAGGGCCTGTGATCTCGACCGTGCGTTAACGTCGTGGTTTGAACCCGGCCCGAAACCGAAGAGCGGCGTCAACTCGGCAGCCACCAAACTCAAGTGGTATAGCTTTTGCTCAAATATGCTGCGAACGAACCTTTTGGCTTCGGCAGGTTTTTCTTTGATTGGCTTGAAGAGGGGTTGGTCCTCAAATATTGTCGGCAACTTTGGGACTACACTTTGCTGGGAAATCATTTTGATACGCATCACCAAGAGAATATTGTTGGACAGAATTGGTTACGGTCCCCTAGACGTCGAAGGCCAACCGCGTGTTTTATATAATAGTACACCATTGTGAGTAACGGCTGTTTTGAAAGTTAACAATTATTTTGTTTCGCCTTTGTTCACATATGAGCGTGATGGTTACTTCTAGAACAAGACGAGGGTTCCAGTCAAAACTAATACATTCTCACACAGGTTTAACATAAGTATTAACTATCGAAAGGTGCGCATGCCCTGGTGACACTAATCACTATACTAAACAGTTTCAATTATGACAAAGAATCGAATGAAATCGCATTTCACGTTTGCAACTTCATGTTCCCCTTCTTCAGCCCGGCAGATATCTCAATGGGTTTTGAGAAAGATACAGTCAAGCCTCACCTTCAAAAGCTTAGCCAAATGTAGTCGTTGATGTAATAAAGCTAGAATTACTGTGATTTGAATTTCAGAAAGAACAAATTCTGAGCCCTTTATTCTTACCTGAACTATCTCAGCCGCAAATAACGCTGCTGAAGCTCACTATCGGGACACTATTTTACTCAAATGGAATATAATCTAAGTCATTGACACGGGCATAGTTAACGTTGACATAACCAAAGAATCTTGCCCCCTAGCAATCCCTCTCGCTTGATACCTTGGTCGTTTCATTTTTGGTCTATAAAAAATATCCTACACCACGACTTAGTCCTGATCTGTATTAGTGCAAAACACCTATGATGCAGTGAAGAGAAAGAAGTACATGTAATTGATAGTTTGAAGGCGCCTGTTGCGAGAACTACAAAGCAATAATATCGAATATGCACTTATCCTAGACGTTTCCTACATATTGAATTACTACCTGTCCTTATTTTCTCAACTTCTGGAAAACCTTGCCCATAGTCTCATCCCATTCTTTTACAACATCCATTGCCATACCGGCTCCGATAGTCGCATCGCCGTTTTTCAGGGGCTTACTAATCTCAGAGATGAACTCTTCTACACTTAGTGCATTGGAGTTCTTGCTCTTATCATTGTCACGTGGGTCCTCCCGGTCCCGGTGCAAGTCAGTTGTTACAGTCGGCGGGGCGATCTCAATGACTTTGACGTTTGTTCCCTCCAATTGAGCTCTGTGAGGAAGTAGTGTTAGTATGTGTATGACCCTACGTGGCTAGTAACCTTGTCATACCTGAGATTAATGCTCCAGAAGTGAAGCCATGCCTTGGTTCCATTATAAACAGGGTTGACTAGTGAGAACGGACTGAATCCCAACACTGAGGATACGTTGATGATCAAAGCGTTCGGCATCTCCTTGAAGTGGCTCAACAAGTGAAGTGCAAGATGCATCGCTGTGAGATAGTGTTAGTGTCTATGCCTTAGCTTGCTCTGGGAGAAAACTCACGCCCGCGTTGGTTTATATCGATTTCCTGGTCGGCCTTCTCCAAGAATTCCTCAGGCTTCATCTTTTCGACGCTCAGAGGCCGCTGCACGCCAGCATTGTTCACCAGGCAGTCGAGCTCCGGGTGCTCAGAAGTTATCTTTTGCACGAAGTCTGGTATCTTGGACACGACGCCGGTGTCGAGAACGTAGTAGGCGGCGGCCCCGATTTCCTTGCATGTCTTCTGCAGATTGGACTCCGTCCTGCCCGCGATGATGACTTTCTTGCCCTGGGAGATGAAGTGCTGCGCCAGTGCCTTGCCGATGCCGCCTCCGCCGCCGGTGACCAAAGCACATTTAAAATCCATCTTGGTAGTTGTGTTCGAAATAGTCCTCGCTCTGTCTTATACTCCAGTAGCGTCCGCGATGGTGCTCTCTGCCTTTATATAAGTCGTTGAGGAACAACGCTGTAGCACTATAATACAGTAATGCCGAAAGTAAAAGGTTATCACCATGAGTGCTTTGACATCTGTAGCAATATATATATGCGCGCACGGTTGAGACCGTGACATAGGTACTATATAGGTGATTCGAGTATACAACTCGACATCGAGCTAAAAGGGGAAAAGTGGGACTAGTTGCAGAGCTAGATACACCCAATGGTACACTACTGTCCTAGTACTATTCTATTGTAGTATGCTGAGTAAAGAGGATGACGTAAACATTACGCACTGCAGTACTGCAAAGGCACAAGGGGATGCTCTTAAGTCCTCGGGGATAATATAGTCGAACATGTTTTGGCCATCCTTCCTCTGAGAAAGGCTACGTTAGCCGAACTTGCAAGGGCAGGTTGGAGTTTTGAGGCAAAACTTACTCCTCCATGCCACAGGGATTTCAAATTAAGATCCTGCGTGCGGGGTCAGAGGATCTATCAAATGTCGTGTGGCCTCGACAAAGTCAACTGTCGCTCTCGATACCATGTATCTGTCATAGAGAGCGCCTGGAAGGACATGGAGGTGCGTGGCCTCTTCTGGGTGAGCTCCTCGGTGCAAACCGAGACTTTTCTGCCTGACATGTCTAGATTCTTCAAGATCTAGCTCGCTTCCTGTCTGGGTATATCACTCGTGCAGGAAGCTGCAAAAGTTTGTGCAGATACCACTCTTGATCCCCGCTATGAGTAGGCTTCTCTAGTTATATAACACTCCGTATGATGATTGTTGCTACTTCAAGAAAAGCGACTTCCCCTGTGGCCGTGTAATTTAGGTGCAAGTTGGCACTACCGCTAGTAAGTGCTTTGTCTCACTGGGAGATATCAAGTTCGTCCCCGGTGTATTTTGCGTCCAAGGTCGATAGCTTGGTCTACCCATTTTGCTCCTTAGTTCTTGAGTATTTGCTTCCAAGAGTAATAGTGAGTGAATTGGCGAAGTTGATAGGTCTGTGTCGCCTGGAGGTAGCAAACGGAGAGCTTGTTTGCTAGGTTTCAATGGCCTTATAGAGGTCTCCCAGATGTCTTCTTGCCTGATATCTCTGATAGGGTACATCTACAAGGTTGTCGAAGCGATATAGTTGAAGCCAGTGATATCCTGGTGTAGTATCGCAAGCTTCCTTTGTGACCAACGCCTTTTCGATATCATCCATCGAATCTGTCTGTGTATATATTTCGCTTAAAAGTAAGCCGAGGGCACTCAGGAGGCCGGGCTATTTGAAGTTGTCTGCTGGGATCGCATTCAGCTTTTTCCATTTAGACTGCTTTCAGGTTCTCAGCTGTAGGTGCAGTATATTATCTCCCGCCAATTAAAGTCTGACGGAGAACGACACTGTTACCGCCAGCATAGCAGTAACGGTATATAGGTCCACATCTCCGCGACATAAGGAATATAGACGATGTGGCTGTGCCGAACTCGCTCGTCAACAAATATTATACCAGTCTGCGCTGCTATTTCGTCGCAAAGCTCGCCCGATTCAGTGATTGGCCTTGTGACAGTATCATCAAAGCCCAAAACAGGTGCCTCTTATTCGTCGTCCTCTGCTGACTCCCGGGCAATAGGCTGCGAGGGAATCAAGTGAAGCTCACTAAGCTCTTTAAACTAACCACCTCTACGAAATCATCATCATTGACGGCCGGAAGACTTTTATCGTCCTCAATAAATATCACAGTTTCCTCATCCTGCCCTCCATTGTGCTCTCTCGCAGAAATTGGCTTCGTTATTAGCTTGCAGTTTAACAGCTTGCCCAGGTGGCGCATGCAGCCACCTTAATGCCCCTGCTAGGCCAAAGATAAGCGGAGTAGCGCGTAAACTTTTGTTCAAACCGTTATGTGTGCAAACAGCCAGAAAGAGGGCAAGTTTATAGGGAAATATGAAACAATACAGCAGATCAACCACCACATAAATACAACCGAAGCCAGGGAACAGTAGGAAATGAATTTTATGAATTGAATGGAGGTCGACACCTTAGAACTAACAATCGAGACCAACGATGATTATTGTCCGGCGATAAACGTATCTGAGACAAAAAGTACATTTGTAGTCTTATGATATTATTGGTCAGTAAGCTAACCCGACTGGCCACGGGCAGGCCTCTCATGGGCCACCCCAGCCACCCAATTTACGCGCTTAACGCATATTTAAACACTTAGCAATTCCTCCACCACTATTGATCTTACCATTTTCTTTTTGTATTTATTTAAATTGTTATTCTTTGCTTTTTATTGCTATATTGTTATTTGATTACTAAAAGCGTGCGCAAGCCGCAATATACAACGTAAAGCTCGGTATATTAGTTTATGCTACATTAATTAAGTAGAATATTCCGAGGTTGTATATATAACGCCGTTTTACTAGTATACTTACTAAAAAAAAAACCAATTAAAACTTTTAAGCCTTTTCTTTATTCTTAAAAGGTTAATTAACCTATTGGGCAATTAGCTAAGCTAAACTAAGCTACGCTCTTTTGCTCGTAAAATTTAAGCAAATAGTTCAACGGATATTTAATATAAACAGAAGCATAAAAAAGCTTAAAAACTTGTAGCACCGCTGCTATTTAGTAAAAAACTTAAGCGTAAAAATCGCTAAATCAACAATAATTAGCTATTTAAAAGTTAATAAAGCTACAGCAGTTAATATTAACTATTTTTTTAACTAATTAAACGCTCTAAAAGCTTTTAATATCTTTACTAATTGCTATTATAACATTAACGAACATAAAGTTAGCTAAAGCGTTAATAGCAACTATTAAGTAGTTTATAAATTTAAAAACCGTTAAGCTTTTAAAAAAAACGTTAAACAAAATAAATAAATTACTGCTTTATAATATATTAGCGCAAATAAAGTAGCCTTTTTACTAATAGTAATTTTTAAAGGTATTAATATATAAAGTTAATAGTTCTTTAATAATACTGCTAATTTATTAAACAACTAACAGTTTAAAGCTTTGCTAAATAAATAAACAAGCAACTAAATAGCCCTTAATTAGCTTAAAAAAATCTTTATTTTATATATTTAAGCCTATTATAGCAATATATAAGTAGTTCTAGTATATAATAGCTACAATTTATATATAAATAATAAATTTTTAACGCTTTATTTGCTAAATAAAATCTAGCTAATATTTTATAAACTATACTGCAGTTACATATTATAACTGTTAAATGTAAAAGTCTTTAAGCTATTAAAAAAAAAGCTCAAAATAATACTAAAAAAAAGCGCTAGCGCAACTTTAAAAATAAAGCCTTTAAAAAAGGAAATGTTAAAAGCTTTAGCCCTAGCTTATAAGCAAATAATAATGCTTAAAGTAATTAAAAACGCTTAAAAAACAGCTAAAATCTATCCGTACAATTATTCAAAGCTATTATTTTCAAAATATATAATATTAAAAAATATAAGTGTTCTTAAAGCATAGCTTTTAGCACTAGTTATTAAAAAACAAAAGTTAACACTAAATTTTATCGCCGAAGTAACCGATATACTAATTTAAACACCTTTAAATAGTTAAAAGCTTCAAAACAATCACTAAAAACTAGTTATAACGCATCCTTCTTTTAATTTGCTTTTGCAAAAACTATTTTTTAAAAAAGCTAGCAAAGCTTTTAATCACTTAGCTAATAAAATCGCAAATCTTAAAGCTAAAATCGCTTATTTAAAAGCTAAACTTGCTAA
The DNA here is from genome assembly GCA_007182795.1 of Xylaria flabelliformis. NCBI lineage: Eukaryota > Fungi > Ascomycota > Sordariomycetes > Xylariales > Xylariaceae > Xylaria > Xylaria flabelliformis. The sequence continues at coordinate 169,432 of VFLP01000069.1, read as the reverse complement.
ACAAGCTAAAAAACAACAAAAAAGCGTTAAAATTACGTTAAAACAAAAGTTTATACGGATAGCAAATATACGCAAGATAAAACAAAGGTTAAAGTCTAAGAACGTTTATAAGAACAAAGCTAAAGATTGCTAAATGCTAAAAATCCTAAACGGGCTAATAAACACCCAGCAAAAAAATAAAACAGAAATAAAAAACTATATTATAGTACAAAACACCAAAAAATAGCTATTATAATTAGTTTTGTTGATATATATCGCTTCAATTACTAAGTAGTGGTTTTGGTGGCAGGTGGCCCGTAAGGGGACTACCCGTGGCCAGTCGGGTTAGCTTACATTCCACTTAAGCCCCTAACTCCCATTACGGCTCAGTATAAGTTGAACAACCTGCTCCCTGATAATAGAGTAAGATTAAGTACACTTCTTGACTTGTTTGCATTCCTTCACTGCTTGATCAAAATCACCATAGTTGGCTCTACACAATGTCTGCTTTTATAGAGTACGTCTAATTGTCCGCCCGCCCGCCCGAATCTCGTAAAGGCCCATATTTGGTGGCATCGCTCCTCTCAGCAGGGAAATGTATATTGAGCTTGGAAAACGGAATACTGTGAACAATGAAGCCGAGATAGACACTGCCGATATAGAAGCTGCCTAAACGTGTAACCGCTCTAAGGATGGGTTACATTAGGTTATGGCGACAAGGGAGGTTGTCAAAGCTGTCATTACCATGTAGGCTGTGGTGGGGATCATTATAATGCACCTCACATGCAGCTCTAATACATATTTTCCCAACGGGATCATATGCATTTTAGCCCCTGTCGAGTGTTTACTGGATGCTTAATATTTTACTATGATGGTAGAGTTACAGCTGAACTACAAGATGTCAAGAGCCACAGCTTTTGCTGGGAGGGGAAATAGTGATGCCACTCTAGCGAGGAATGGAAGAGGCACTATGTGAATATTAGTAAAATACATTGCTAGAAACAGATTGTTCTCCGTCAACCTCGCGTAGCCGCCTCTATGCCGTTACACCATCATCTGACCCTATGTGACAAATGTTGTACCGATCTCTGCAGTACCGCCATTCTAAGTTGATGTTTCCACTAGAAGTTACAGGTGATCTAGGAAGCACTGGATCACGAGCTAGCCTTAAGATATCCTCGTATGTGAAATTGTCAAATGCCATTCTATCGCCAGATACTAATTACTAGAACTCTCTCGCTTACCAGATTTGCCCCCGATTGTAGGACTGAAGCATCTATCAGTGAAACACATAGTAACCATTTACTTATCATACTCTCGCGATTCGCCTGGATAGAACAAGTCTTAACCGTTTGTGATCTCTTGTATGAAATCCAAATCAGTCTCGCCGAACATCATCGCCGATTGCAACCTAGTTTTATGCGAGTAATATCCTATTGGCCAATCAAGGGTAAATCATACGCAGAATGTTCCAGACATCTGACATTTTGTGTAACCTAAAGCACAATCACTATCACCAAATTTCGCATGACGTGACATAATGTAGTATTTCTTATAGATACATGTATGATCGAGTCGATCTCTTTCTGACGCAATCGGTTAGATTAAAGCTGATGCTGATATGTAAGAAGATTTGTAATAAGGCGATGCTTCCTGCTCGCAAAAATTCTAATTATAAGGCATTAGGCTCACGAAAGAAAACTTCAATGTTGAAAATAGGGAATGAATAATCTGATTAATATTCGAAAAAGCTTTTTTAGGGCAGTAAATAATCTGCTCATCGAAGAAGGTCATAAACCGAACGCTCTCGTTCTGTCCCTGGCATCAATTTGACGCGTCGTTTTTCTAAGTGACAATACACAGACTAGGGGTTGGTTAGTAAATGTAAGAAAAAGGCTTTGTATCAGAAGCTTCGCGGACCCCTTAGTTTCTTAGTTAGTGTTGTCTGATAATAAGTGTCAGCTGTACTTGAGGTAGTTAATAGACACTTGTTATCATCTCCGCGAGTACTACCTGACCATACATAGGAAGTCTCTTTGTCTGTAAGCCCTTGCTTTGCCGTGTGAAAATAATACATATCCTACGCATTTCCTTATCTAACCTACGTGTCTTATCCTTTCATAGCCGAGCTAAGTCTGCTATATGTCTGTCATTGAATGTGACAGAATAACTTTCGGAGATCGGGTATAACGTGTGGACTTTCTTTCTTGTGCAGTGACAATAATCAGTACCGGATATAAAAGCTGTGATTTTAGGAACTATGACATTATCTATTCAATACGATACGAAATTCTCACGTAGTCTTCCCATATGAAATATCAGAGTTTGAAGGCCATTGCAGGGAATGGCAACGGCTTGCCCACTGAAGACCTCCATGCGCGTTTCAAATAGCAACTTTATCCTATTTCTTTTCTTTTCTTCTTCTCGTGATACATTCATGGTATGAACCACAGGCACTGCGAGTTGCTGAGCCACTCCCCTCTCATTTACTAATTGCACGGCGTTCCGATGATAAGACGGGTTTGTATTAACGTGAAATTCTAACTACTACCGTTCAAAAAGTTAAATTGCAAAGATTGTTTTAGAAGAGAAAGCCGCCCATCACGCCCCCTGTCGAGACATATATCACCGAACTTGATCATCGCGTCAACCATTCCAAGAACGAATTTGAGCCTCAAAGCTCAACTTGAATCATGATTCGTCCATCCTCATGTCAAGTCTGACCTCATCCCCCAGCCACCCGACAAACTCTTCAAAGCTAGACTATGCTTTAGGCCACTGTCTCAGAAACGCCGACACAGTAGTTGTATCCGATCTCGAGGTTCGTGCATCCAGAGTTAAGATCCGGGTTCCAAGCAAGGAATTCCGCAAGGGTGATGTTCTTGCTGGTTTCAATAGCAGAGCAAGAGTCGCCGTCGACGACCTTGTAGCAGCTGTCACAGTTGCTGATCACACCGGGCTTGACGGGCACGGGACACGCCGGGGGAGCTCCAGACGGGTTGCCGACGCCAACGCAGACGACTTCACCGGGGAATAGGTTACTGCAGAACGACTATAGGGAGTAGATGGTCAGTGCATGTTCATGTACAGGAGTTTAGTTAATTTTAATTCTTCTCTGCTGCGATTTATGGTGCGTATTGACAGAGACAGAAAACTTAGAGGGGGACGAACGTCAACTTCGGGGTTCCAGGAGTAACTACGGGAGTTGTTAGTATTAGCGCGAACACTCTTTATACTTGTAAGAGATCAATGGAAAACTCACAACTGAGCCAGTGTAAATATGTCACCGAACTGATCTCGGATCTTGTTGCAGTTGTCGCCCGGCTGGACGGTGTAAGTGGCCGTGCCTAGTGGTGACAAGAAGTCAGTCTCATTAACCAACCCCAATGTTGTAATAGGGGTTGTCTCTTACAGTTGCTGGCGTAACCCTGTCGTGCGACTAGTTCATGCCCAGAAGTAGGGGCAGAAAAGGCCTGGGCGGCGAACGCACTGACAGAGAGGACAATTTGAGCGAGCATCTTGATTTAAGCGTGGTGTTTTACTGCAAGAGTAACAATGAGATCGGATCAAGTTGGTCTTTATAACGAAGGTATAGGCCTATAAAGCGAAGGAATGAGGAACTGGCGATGGCAAAGTGCAGTTGGTTATTGTGCCTGACGATCTCTTCCTCATTTCGAACGGCGCGGATGACAACATCTTTTATAGTCGGACGACTTCTCCTGATCAAATCGTCAACCCACTCAATTGAAGAGTTATAGACTGCCCCATGTTCGAATTAATTTCTCTATAACCTTGCTAGAGCCGACGTCTGCCTGCCCGTCTGCCTATTGGACCCTCATTTTTTCACCCGCTAGCTCGGCTCTGCCTAGATCTAAACCCTGATACGCCGTAAATCTGAAGACCCTTGCTCCCTGGCGAAATCGCGGTGTCGCGACAGAGCTTTTCGCGATAATCACTTCAATATTCCTGCTCTGTTCTTAAAAACTCGTTAGATACCTAGTTCACTTGTTGCTGCTTTAAGAATACGAATAGATGCAGGTCAGCTTGAAGTCACTGCATTAACCCCCCCTCTGGTGCCTTAATGTGACGGTAGGGCCGCAATACGGCTTGAATATACCTAGTCCTAACGTGTATTTCCAGTTTCGACCATTTTCAACATTCGAGCTCACGGGTCACGATACTGCGTCATTCTCCGCTTGTTCTGCAGATACTCTTTCAATCAGTCGCAAGGGTCGATATTAAAGACGCCACCCCGGTTAAAAATACGAGAAATTGTGGTGAGTCATCTGGTGAGATGCGACCATCAGAAGTTGTAAACAATCGAATCATAACCTCATGTCAGTTACTTTATAGTAGCACAGGCATTGGAAAGGTGCGGTAGCAGCGCATATGATGAATTAAGCGGTGCTCAAAAAGTCCCCATTGCCAATTTCACTTGAACCAGAGTCCCCTAATAAAATCGGCCCTATAGGGAAAGCAGCCAATCAACACTCACAATCTATTAAGCCGCAGAGAAACCCCGTTAACCTTATTTATAAACATAGCTGTGGAGACCCCACAGATTTTAGACCGGCTTACCTGCGTCTGCTTCCGTCAACGTAGTATTATACATTTTCAATCGCCTCAAGTAATGCTCAGTCAGGTCTGCCTAGCAATGGACAAAATACGATGACATTTTTGCTGTGTCAGGCCGGCCAATTGAGAAGATAAATTTGTTCATTTCGAAGCAAATCATAGGCAGCAGTGGATCCCCGGCCAATGACGCAGCATAAGATAGGTAATTGAGGGTATCTGGAATCACACTCGGTTCTGCAACCGTACTCAGCCTCAAACCATTCATCTGGCAATAAGTGTAACAACGGTCAGAGTCTCATCACTTGAGGCATTACGTAGGTAAGACTCGAGTGGTCTAGCGAGATGTCTAGGCCCTTGAAGAATTTATTGGGGTCTATCGGGTCCATCGGAGTCCATCGAGGAATCAAGGTGCAGCACAAATACATGTAATTCAAGTCCGTTCTGAGATGCCATTTCCTGAGCTTTTCAAGCACGCGTATCTGGGTGTCGTCTTCATCAAAGCAAACCAACCATGCCATCTCTAGCTACATAATACACATGCACTCGCAAGAGGTGCAATAAGAGCCCGGAAGCCAGCCTCAACTACTGGGTTCATCTGAACCATAGAGCAGATGTCGAATATTTGTCACGGCACCTTCCTCTTTGCGGATAGAATCCTCATCCTGGAATGCCAGGGCAACCAACTTGCGTTTCTCGGATTGGATATCAAGCACACGGTATTCGACAGATCCTTCCACAAGAAGCTTGTAAACAGTGACCGGTCGTTTCTGGCCAATTCGGTGCACTCGGTCGACGGCTTGGTCCTCTATGGCCGGTGCCCACCCTGAACGCGCGTTAGTATATTCACACAGCCCCTGTCACACAGAAAACCTACAGCAATCAGTTAGGATGACGGTGTCAGCTGCTGTCAGGTTAACACCAACACCAGCTGCGTGTAGGCTGGCAAGCATCACTCGGGTCTCGGGATCATTGTTCAATTTTCCAACAGCTTTATCTCTTTGCTTTATATTCATTTTCCCTTCGAGACGAACACATTTGATCTTCTTTTCGACGAGAAGGGTTTCGATGATGTCAAGGAATGACGTCCACTGAGAAAAAATAACCACTTTGGATGCAGGATCTCCAAGGTGTTTATCTACCAGTATCTCCAGTTGGTCAGTCTTGGAGCTTCGTCGATCGGAGTCTGCATCTGCGCCTGTGGAACTTTCGATCTCAGTTTGAGGCTCAAGCAAATCATCAGCTGTCACTTCCTGGCGGCACATCGGACATCTTTCCTGCCTTTGAAGCGCATTGAGAATACAGCTTTTCCCAAAACGGTGCTTGCAGGCAGTGATGACTGGATCATGAATCTGGATTGGGTCATAGCAGATTGGACAGTCTTCGCTGGTGCGAATGGCTTCAGCCAGAGCCTCCAGCAAGATTTGAGCATTTTCCGGGGTAAGCGCCACAAGCTCATCTTTGCCAAGCTTCGCTAATATCTCTCTGACTCGCGATCCAGTTAAAGACCAGTGATCACACCTGAAATAGTTAGCTAAGTCAAGAGCCAGGATATCTTGAACAGAAAATACATTTGTCTCAATCTTAGAAGCGCCTCCAGTACATTAGCGAATCCTACACCCTTTTCGCAGTTTCCGCGGTCTTTTTGTTTTCGTTTTCTGCCACCAGCACTGTACGATCGAGAAATAAACTGCTGTAGAATTTCGCGAGCTTCTGTACTGATTTATCATTAGTTTCCGCATCTAAAGGGGCGCCTTGATACTTACAGCATCTCTTCATATCTAAGCTGCTCTAGCTTAGTAAAACGAACTCGATGCACGTATTCGGTCTTATCTGGCATCTGCAGATTGATGAATGTCATGTCCTTTTTGCGACGAAGACACAGATCCTGGACTAACGCCTGGAACATGGCTTGGGCCTCTCCACGTATCTTGAGTCTGGCCGTGTTGTTCTTGTCCTTGACGATGCCTTCAAGTGGACGGGCGATCCTGGAATTGAAGATGCTTTTTTCTTGAATTCCTCCAGTGATCTTAAGGAAGAGGAGCGCGGACCAGAAGTCCGTTGCATTGTTGACGCTAATAGCAGGTAGAGTTAACAGTATGACTAGAGAAAATTACACTCTCTCTTCACTTACAACGGAGTTCCACTTAAGATCCAGCGACTCTTAGCTTGCAGCTTACATGCGGCCTGAGCATTCTTTGTGTTGGGATTTCGAATAACATGACCCTCATCAAGCACCACGCGATTCCAATTCACACCGAATAGAGCAGTCCAGTTTCCGGATTTAAACTGGCTGGCAAGCACTCCGTAGCTTGTGATGACAACATCGTATTGAAGTATGTTGGCTTTCTTGAGCTTGTGGAGTTTGGCTGAGCCATGGAATCTGAAGATACGAGGTAGTTGGTCCGTCTTGACATGTTCCGCAAACTGTTGTTCCCAATTACTCAACACACCAGTTGGAGCAACAATTAAGGTAGGGCCATTTTGAAAACCATCGCTCATAATTAAGCTTATAGTTTGAAGGGTCTTGCCCAGGCCCATTTCGTCGGTGAGAATACCCCCCGAGAGAAGACGAGGGCGCGTGCTTGTGATGTGGCCGGAAGCGAGGTTCTGAAAGTTGCCTCCGGTGGTTCGCTTCCACAATTGAACTACATCGCTCGATCCAGGTGCAGGAAGCTGAGGGTCTTCTTTGGATTTCATCCACGCAAGTCCCTAACAGGCGTGAGAAATAGTTGGACTAAGCGTACATGCATCTTACCTGAAGCTGGTGGAATAGAAGGTTGGATTTAACTGTGTCGGGTTGCGCAGCCTGAGGCATGGCCGACAGTGTTGCCTCATCCATGTTGAGCACATCGAGGGCACTAGGACCTGCTCGAAAGTCTACCTCCTCACTATCTGATAGTATTTCTATCGCTTGCTGGCTTGAAGAGCCCAAACCAAGGGCAGGTGTGCCATTTTTGGCCTGCTTGGCAATTGCTCTTTCAGCCTCAGCTTCTTTCCTGGTATTCTTTAATTCGGTGGCCTTCAAGAGTTTGTCAGCCTTCAACTTGGCCTCAAGCTGTAGGCGTGAATACGGGTTGCTGGTGCCATAGAGGGACAGTCGGACGGGGCAGTCATATTGGTGTTTATAGCCATTAAGTACACCGTCTAGCACAATCTCCCCGCTATCGAGGTAAGGTGCTATCTTCTGAACGAAAACGCGAGGTAGGTGGCCAATTTGGCTTCCCATGATATTGTTAACACGGACAGCATTTCGATCATAAACATTGTTAGGCTCACGGATGCACAGGATCGATTCGCCTGGTGTCACTATGCCGTCGTAGTATTGAACTCCGACGATTTTGTTGTCAATGGTTCCGTAGAGCTCAAGCGGTGGGTCCTCTGTGGCGTTAGTTTCGTCTGCATCATTAAAGTCTTCTTCAAGCGACGATGCGCCGTAGCTCAATTGACTTGAAGGGTCCATTGACGACGGTGGGGTGAGATGCGATGGTGTTGAAGATGGGAGCGATCTGTGAGCAACGGAGTAATGATCTGAGGCTGGCATGAAATCATTACCATCACGTCGGGCTACTTTACCGTCTGGCTGGTTCGCAATCAAGCCAGAAGAGGCTGTCCTCTTGTGACGGGGCATTGTTGTTATGACAGGGATTGAACTGAGACACTTTCATCTATCGCAGTGTTACGGTGAAACAAACAAAATGAGCGAATGGTGGGGATCTAAAGAGAGGTGGCAGAGAGACAGAGAGACACAACTTTGAAGGTAGTAACCAATAGTAATACCTAACCTCCCACGTAAATAATGGCAATTGTGACGCGTTCCTGTCTCATATTGCACTTTCCACGATTGATATTGATCACGCCATCACGTGATGGATTTACTCTCTCCCATAAGATAGGGATGACGTATTTCTCGTCCGGGTTAGGTTGTTCCAATTGAACCAGACTGCCGGTACAACCATTGCACGGGCTCGGGCCTCAGTTTCAGTTTAAGCCGTTGGGACTTACACTAATCACAAAATGCTGAGACTGTAAGAGAGCATAACAAGAATACTCACATTTATTTCCTCGGAGTTGTATTGATTAGGGGAAAGCGCTGTTTGTTTACGAGGTAGGGACAAGGAAGAGATGGCACATCCGGCAACAAGAATGTAGGTAGGCCGACCAGGCCCATCCGGGCAAGTACCAGGTTCCTTCCATAAGTACCTATGTCATTGTGTACTCCGTACCTTCGGATTTATCAGAAGACATATTGGTCTTCCCGTAAAAACATAGCGGGTCACTTTTTGCGAGAAGAAGATCTCGTATTTCGAGAAAAGCCTAAACCAATTCTAGTATTGTTGCAACCCCACCCACCTATAGCTCCAATCTATACTTAATTTGTATAAAAAACCCAGCACCAACTAGGGCTACCCTAAACACCAAAAAAAGATCAATAAAAAAATAGTTACAGAGGTTAGCAATATACAAAAATCTACTAAATATATAATGTAACAGGCCCTATAGCGTTTTTAAAGGCTATAAGGCAAATAAAGTAGCTAAAATGCCTTAATTTAAAAGCTACACTCATTAATACTTACTAAATTATAGCGTACTATACTATTAACACTTATTAACACTTATTAACAGCATTTTAAGGCTGCTACTTAAAATAAGTTATAGCTATTATAGTTATTATAACTACCGTACTATTTATATTACTACTTACACTTAAATGTTATATATAATAGCACTTACTTACACTACCACTTACTTTTTTAATCTATTTTTAACTTATTATTAATTACCTTCTTTATTAATAAAACACCTACGCTTTATAATTTCTATTAAAATAACGTTGTTTTTAGCTTTATTTTATTTTAAGCTATTAATTATAGTTATTTTTAAGCAAAAATACTTAATTTTAGATTTTTAATAACTGTTACGATCATAATCATGCCTTTTACACTCTTAACCGACGGCTTTTTTAATACTTTTTAGTAAGGCTTTAATGTTTAACAAGCTTACGTACTAGCTAAAAGCTACGCCATTAAAAAAGCTAATTTAACCAATAAAAAAAAAGGCTAATAAACTTGTTATATAATCCGTTATACAGCTAGCCCTTATATTAAAGCCTTTTAAGCTACTTGCCGTAAAACTTTTACAGCTAATTAAAAATACCTTTTTAAGGCTTTTATAAAGCTTTATAATAGTACTAATACGTAGAGTTTTTAAGTTAAACACCCTTACTATAATTACTTGCTTACTTTTATAACCTTAACCTATTAAAAGCAGTAAATAACTTTTAACATTATTAAAATAATCCTTTATAGCCTTAATAACCTTATGCTTCGTTAACTTATTTATAAATTTATTAAAAGCTTTAACCTAGCTTTAACCATAACTAAAAACAATATTAACAACTTTATTTTACGTTGTTTACATAAAAAAAAAGCTTTATATATTAACTATAGTTAAATTATCTATTAATTATAATAAAATAATGTATAACATAGGGTTAAATATAAAAATAATCGTATGTTTCGGCTTCTTTAGTTTTTTCCGTAGTATTAAAAGATATAAAAGCAGTTACTTAACGTAATCTTATTAAATAATACATATAAGGTTCATTTTTACCCATTTTTTTTTATAGCAATCTTTTACGCTTTTTATGTTAACATTATAAACTAACTATAATATTTAAATAAACTTTTTTAACAAACCGTTTTTTAAAGTTGCTAGCACTACTTTTTTAAATATAACCTTTAACGTAGCTTTTGCTATATTTAACAATAAAAAAAAAAAGTTTTATATGTAGTGCTTTAATTACTTTTATAACCTTGCCCTATTATTTAATATCTTTTTACTTAAAGTAATAATTATTAATAAAGCTAAAGCTATTTATAACGCAGTTAAGTTTACTTAGCTTAATGCATAACTATAACTTTATATTTAGCATATTTTAAATAACGTACGCGCTAGTATAAAAAAACAATAAGATGGCTTAAAGCTAAAGGGTTACGTACCCCTAAATATTACTTAGTGCTTAAGTAAACATTAGCATAAGCTAAACTATATAAGCAACAAAAAGTTTAAAGCTATAAAACTACTACTATTACTTACAGCTAAAAAAGCTACTTTAAAACAACAATAACGCCGTTGTCGTTATTTCTACGGTTTACTTAACATTAACTATAATATTAACAGTTTTTTAACCCTATAATGTTATTTATTTTACTATAAAACAAAAGTTAAAGCCCTTTATTATTAAGATAACCTTATAAGCAAATTTTTAGATTAACTATATATATTAGCCTACTTAAACAATATTTATTAATAACACCATATATAATAAGCTTACTGTTATACTTATAAATACTATAACTACGGTATTTAAAGTATTTTAAAGGTTAAAAGCTTTCACGCTAAACTAAAAGTTTACCTTTAAAACCTTTAAACTAATGGTTTATAATTATATAAAACTATTATAGCACTTATTAACATAAAAAAGGATAAATTTAAAGCCACCTAAAATAAATAAGCTAATTATAAACTTATTAAATATTAAGCCCTTATATTTGCTAATAAAACAGTTAAACTAACAATTAATTAGTACGCTTTAAAAAAGGCTTATAAACAGTATATAGCTATAAAAAAAGCTTAAATTTTAAAAACGGATTTATTACGTTATACTAGTGCTTTTAGTTGCTAATAAAGTATACTTTACTGTTACACCTTTTATAAACATATATATATTACTATAAAAGCTAATAACAAACACTATATTTACGTACTACCCGATTAAGCCTTAAAAATCAACAATTTTAATAAACACTAGTTGCTTTAAATAAATTTAAAAGATCTAAACCTTTTATTACTAGTTAAAAATTTCGAACAAAAGCAAAATATACTAAAAATGCTTTAAAAGCTACGCAACCAGTCTGCTAATACTGCATTACGTTAACTTTAAGCCCCTAGCGCTTCTTTAAATTATTAAGTCTTTTTTAACTATAACAAAGTACTTAGTTAATATAAAACCGTACTATAAAAGGGTACTGCTAACCCTAATAAGTAACAAAAACTACTACTATTGCCGGCTCGATTAAATCCAACAAACAAAAAATAGTATCGTAAAGTACGCGTTAAACAATCTCCGTTAATGCCTTTAACGCTAACGTAGCCAACTTCACTACCTTTTACAGCACCGTTAATAGCTTCACGTAAAAACTAATAGTTATAAATGCCTTTACCGCTAACATAAATGCTGTTACTACCTTTTATAACACTTATAATAGCCTTATAAGCGTACTAAGCAACAAGGAGTAGTTTCGAGCGCTACAAAGTGCCCCTAAGCATATATAAGCCGTACTACACCCTTAAACCCTTTAGCGGCCGCTATTTTTAATAATAAAAGTAGCATAAACAATATTTTTAAGCTTTATAGGGCTAAAATAAACTAGCAAGTCATTCCCTTCGATTAAAGTAGCAGACCTTAAAAATAAGACTTCTTGCTTTTAACGCTTTTATATGTAATTTATATAGTAACATGTTATATATAAGACTTTTAAATACGTTAAATCGGCTAACTTAGCAGTTTTTTAACCAAGTAACTTATATGGCTATCTTAGTTATATTATATATAAAATTATTGATTTATACAGCGTTGCTAAAAGCGTTAATTTAAACGTATAAATCGCTAAAAGCACTTATTTCGAATAGGTCATTAAAAGCGTTAATTTATACGTATAAATCGTTAAAAGCGTTAAAAAGCGTTAATTTAAACGTATAAGTCACCAAAAGCACTTATTTTAAACAGATCGTTAAAAGCGTTGTTTTAAACGTACAGCATTGCTAAAAGCACTTACTTCGTACAGGTTGCTAAAAGCGTTGTTTTAAACGTACAGCGTTGCTAAAAGCGTTGATTTGTACGTACAGGTTACTAAAAGCACTTATTTTAAACAGATCGCTAACAGCGTTGAAAAGCGTTGATTTATACGTACAGGTCACCAAAAGCACTTATTTTAAACAGATCGCCAATAGCGTTGAAAAGCGTTGATTTGTACGTACAGGTTACCAAAAGCACTTATTTTGAACAGATCGCCAATAGCGTTAAAAAGCGTTGTTTTATACGTACAGGTCACCAAAAGCACTTACTTCGTACAGGTCACCCAAAGCGTTGTTTTAAACGTACAGATCGCCAAAAGCGTTGTTTTAAACGTACAGGTCACCAAAAGCACTTATTTTAAACAGATCACCTTCAATTACGACCGCCCGATCAAGCCAGACCGTCTATTTTTTAAGCCCCCTACCGCTACATAGGTCCTGCTGCCAGTCCTATACAAATTAAGTATAGATTAAAGCAGTAAGAGTAGGCAGTAGGGATACTGCCAGAATTGGTTTAAGCTCTTCTCGAAATACGAGATCTTCTTCTCGCAAAAAGTGACCCGAAAACATAGATGGAAATTAGAGTAATTAAATTTTACTAACCTTAAGCATGCAGACGTTTTTCTAGAATCGTATCCGTCTCGACGATAGCCACGTGGAGAGCTGTCGGCATGTTCCAGAACCCACCTGCGCACCTGTGCACCTTCCACTTAGGTAAAGTAGGGTAAGGCGTGCCTTTTCAGCAGTAACTTCTTCGAGCGGCTGTCGGCACGGCTATCGGCAGCTCACTATAGCCGTCGCGGCCAGTGCTGCTGTAGCACGCCTCCCTCTATTGTCCACAGCAGCCGTTCCAGGGCGGCATCTCGCCATCACGCCATCACAGCCGACACACGATTTGGCGGCAAGTTGCCATTGCGCAATCCAGGCTAAGCTTGATTCAGGCGCAATGCCAATGGCATAATATCTCGACATTGAGGCTCAACAGGCCCGACTTTTTCTTTCTAACGTCACTTCTTGGTTTTTCACAAAACTAAATATTGTTTGAGTATGGTTGAAAGGCTATTTTCATTCCTGCTATCATCACTATGCTATCTCTAAGCGTATATCTTCCCTCAACCATGAGTACACCTATTCGTCGACATGAGTAACAGCAAAGACATATGAACATTCCCAATCTTGAGTGTTCTCGAGCTGTTGAGACAACTTGTTTCTCGTTGCAGAGGATTTCATATCCTTCATTCAAAAACCGCCATTTATGCCAAATGTTCGCTAACGCTAAACGAGATCCCAAGGCGCCTGCAAAAAAAAACAAAACATGACGAGGATTTCGTCTTATCACTTTGTCGTTGACTCAGTCACCCGTTGACCATATGCGGAGTAGTTTCCGCACTTGGGCACGTGTGTCTTCTTTCCTGTCTCTGGGTTGAAGATGTTGCAACCCTGTCTTGCGACATTGGGTGGTGTATACACTATCAGGCGGTTAGCCAAGTGGCCATACGGCGCACCGATTGATGCAGCTACGGAGAACCTACGATGTAAGGAGACGGCAAAGTCGCTGCCATGATTGGACACACGATGCAGTCCTAACTCGTCGGCCATATAGGCGACAGTGCCTTCCTTATGGACGCGTTCCGACTTCATCTCCATAGGTTTCTCTTTGTCGCCGTCGGGGAAATCGTACCGGGTTTCGGTCAGGTCGCCGTGGAGGATCCTCATTACGCAGTGGGCGTTGCCGTGGTCGTGGATTGGGCTGCCTTTGCCAGGAGTCCAGACGAGCACAAGCTGTTTGCAGGACTACGTTAGTATGACGAGACAGTAACGAGCCACCCGTTACAGATGGTCTTACTAGGTTGGCTTTTCCATTGCCCTCGTCCACGAGGTTCCTAGTGTATGGCATGTTGTCGTTCGATAAGGCATACTGCGACCACTCTTGAGGATCAGACACGTAACGCTCCATCAAATGCGTTAGGTCTTCGACGTCTACATCTTCCGAGTTCAGTCCCGACGATGGGCCTAGGGCCGTTCTGATATCATCTACGAGCTGTTCAAATGCGCTCATGGTGATTGACGTTGGTTATCTTGTGGCTATAGTAACTTTCGGGGTGCAGGTGAGGCAATTCGGTAATAGGTGATTGAATGGGAGATGATCGTATCTTGTGTTCACGCAAAGGGGATGAATGTTCCCAGGCAAGGTGGAGACAAGCGAACTGGCGGTGTCCATTGTCGAATGCAGACACAGTCAGATAGACGACACATGGTACAGCCTGTGCGTTCCAAACTGGCCCCTTCCTGAGTATTCTGCCATCGGGCTGGCTACAACCGGTTCCCGCGAGCGACCTCTCCTCGTTGCCCCGCTTTTCACAAACTGATTGACCCTCACCGGCACAGTACTGATTAGGCTCTTTCCGATGCCGCTGATCATAGATTAGAAGGATACAATCCCACGAACGGAATACGAAAGTACTTTCTTTATCCGCCTATGGAATCTGACAGATGATCAACAGTCACATGGCCAGGAATATTGCTTTAGAGCAGTATTTGAGCAACGCTATGTTGCAGAGTCGCCTCGTTCTGCGTTTGATGGTACGTAATCATCGGAGCAGTGCGGAACCACGAAATGCAGATACCCTAACCTGGAACCTGTCCTCTCGAACCAACTCCCGAGGCCCTCTTTGTTCCGGGCCAGTCAGCCGCTCAGCAGTGTCAAATCCCAGCCCACGTGCACAAAAGACGAGTAGAGTTTGGAAGAACTCAATTCAATCTAAGGGAGTTATCACCAATGTTCAGTTTCTTTCTTACAGGGCAGTTTGAGAGCAGAGAGGTACCTGTCAAACATCGCAGAGTTCAGCATTTGGTCCCAGGAACCCTGCGCCGAACCCACCGCTTACTGTGCCTAAAACCTAGAGGTCAACTAGGGTATCGATACGCCTACTAACAACCTTGCATCTGCTGTTGTTGACCAATGGGCTTTCTCAATTTCTCAATCGATTCACTGCCAAGACTGAATGAGCTTTCAACGGCAAATTTAGTATTGTCCGCTTGAGGTATTCTTCAGCGCGAGTCAATATCTCGCGGCATCCGGAACAGAATGAATTCATATTAGCGCGTTGAAATCGCCTGAGCGACAACCTGGGCAATTGTGGTATCTCACGGCCCACGCAAGATAAGCATTCGCACACAATCTACGTAAACATCTTGAATGCGGCATAGCGTATCATATCTACAGCGGACTGTCAAGGTAACAGTCGCTGTAGTTATAAGTGACATCTCTGTCAAAACACTCTAACCGCCTAGCCTACATGGATGCTAGCGATATCGGCAGAGTAATTACGCAGCTTGTTTCGCATTTTACGAGCATTCCACGTAATGGCAATTTGTGCGATCGAATTGTACGTTTCCCGTCTATGACTGGCTCCGTGAATAGACAAAATATGCATAACTATCTAAATCGCCAATGAGCGAACAACTCAACAATAGCTCGCAATTAGCTAAAAAAAAAAAAAATGGATAATTCTATCATTCAAACCATTATCAAGCGAGGATCTCTCGCTTAGTATCTACATAGAGAGATCATCAACTTGGAACATGAATTCGTCTGGTTGCGTATACAAGGTAGAGAAAGAGTCGTCGTGATGATCCTCATCGCTCGTGAACTCCAGCTCCTCGTGCATTTCCAGCCCAGGCCAATGCAGCGCCATATATCCTCGAACAGCAGAACTGACAGCCTCGCTGTAATTGGCGTAGTCTTCGAGGACGGTCTGGAACTCGTCGCAGAACTCGGTAAGCAGTTTCTCGTCATCCCAGCGATCGATTTCCTCAACGCCGAGCTTCGCGACGCTGAAGAGGTTGTCGATGACAGTGCTGAACGGGCCCGCCTCTTCGGACAATTTCAGCACGTTACTTGCGACGACCACGATCAGAGTGCTCATCGTGTAGAGCATCTTGATGGGACAGAACCCGACGGTCTGCTTGGCTAATGTGTCCCAGTTGTCATGTTCCGCGACCGCCGAAGATCCCATGTACCGATGTAGGAGATAGATGAAGATCCGGACGTCGCACCCGTAATTGTCTTCCGGGACGTCGGGCTCTGCATCCGTTCCGTCCCCGTACGGATCAGGGAACTCCGCGTCATCGATGTGTATCTCTTCTTTACACCAATGGAAGCAGAGGCGGAGGCATTGCGACACATCGCGGGGATTACCAATCTTGAGGATGTCCAGGCATTTCTCGTCCAGCGGTCGGTCGGTGAATAGTTCAAGAAGCGAAGTGGAAAGCGAAATGGCATCCCGGCTTGGGACTTCCAATTCAGTAGACGCCACTACGATTTCGTCTTCCTGTGCCTCCCTCAAGTTGTTTTGAGAGCGCGACTTGCGGGTGCGGGGTGGCGTCAGTTTCTCCACGCCCTGCTGGTTGTACTTCTTCCATTTCCATTTCTCTCCAAGCTGATATCTATCTGTGTGATGTTAGTCTACTGTCTAGGACTACTCCTATCCAGGTGATTGAAGCCCTTGGACGATGCGTTTCCGTTGCGTGGTCAGGGTATGGGTATCTACATACTGCAACCACGTCAGCGTCGAGCATATCTCGGGTATTGAAGGACTGGAACTTATTTTTTTCGATACATACCATTGTTTTACTCTAATTAAGTTTCAGTCAGCCCGGAGCGACCCATGAAGACGGCGCAGTGTAGGACTCACGTTGCATTAAGGCCGTGCCCCTTCATGATTTCCATCACGTCAGGCAGCTTTGTGTCTTCCTCCTTGTATAGCTTGTATAGGAGATCCTTATATCTTTCCCATGGTATCTTGGTCTTACGGGTATCCTTGGAGGGTCCTTGGGCCCCTATTTCTTCGTTTAAGTCTTCGCCGCCCCCGTAAGTGTACTGTCGAGGATTCGTCCCCGCAATGTCGATAGCCGCGGAAGGCATTGGGTCAAGCTTTACTTGCTCCGGATATATTTTTACCAATAATTGTTGAAGGATGATATGCAGGTGATCAAGCGGCGACCCCTGGGCCAACATCACCTGCTTGTCGACCCCACGGATTTTATACTACTTTGGCTGAAGTAAGGTCATGGTAAGGGAATTTGGAGCCGCAATGGGCCTCTTCAGGGTTTTTGTGGGAATCCCAACTTGTAGCAGGTAACAGTCTACAACTTTGGCATTGCTCAGCACAAGGCAATCGGTATAGTGGCCTCAGAGAGACAAGGCAGACAAGTCCAAGTGGAATTTCTATCAGCTCATGGAACGGAATTTCCCATGGGCTAGTGGTGTGGCGCAGTAGCTGGTCTTATTGGTGATATGTTCGGCCGGCAAAGGTGAGAAATTACACTAGCTGAGCGGTTGGGCAGTAATGCTTTTGGTTTTTGGAGCATACGGTAGCGACAAGGATATAGATGTGTTGTTCGCTCATGTATATGATGATCCGTCTTGCCGACACGAGAGCACGCGACAATGACAAAAGCTGTCATCTTCTCAATTACTTCGTCTTTACTCTCTATGCCGCCAAATATGGATTATAACCTGCTCGCAGTGGGAAGGTGGACTGATGACAGGGCTATCAATCAGTTGGCGGTGACACGATCACAACAAAACAGCAGGAGTCATTATCTTTACCCCTCAGCAGAGCCTCAACGTCGGGAATCTCGGTCAAGTAAGGCCGATTACGCTGGGTCCGGTCGCGGAAACCATTACAGTCGTCTCTCTAAAGCAGAGGATGTGCTTCTCAGTACACGTCCCCGGGACGCTATCAGGGAGATTCGGGCGGCCCAGATGATCCAGCGGCAACACCCGGCATGCTTTGTGAAGGCAGAGGGAGGCCAACAAGGCAACGAGGCAACCGCCAAGCCATCAGGCAGCCTCTCGAGGGTGGAACGACACTTGCTCAAGCAAGCCAGCGCCTACCTCCTCCTCGACGAACGCGAAGGTAAGAAATCACCGAAATTTTCGTGCAGCATACCCAAGGGATGATGGCATTGAGGGCTGACTGTCAGTTAGTGAAATTCCGGAAGGTGTACTGGACTGGGACTGGGACTGGAACTGGGTGATGAGGTGTGGCATGTTTTGGGAATTGGAAAATCCGGAGAAACCACAAAGGCATCCATCTGCTTCATTCATAGAGGGCAATCGAAAAGTCAGTCGATTTACATAATACCAATATCAATACCAGTACTAATAGGTACCAATACTAATACCAAAACGCAAAGCACGCGCTTTTGCTTGTTTCTACAATAGACTGCCTCCCCCACGATCTTGCTCATTGATTGCGACAAAGTAGAAGTGGAAAAGCCACAGCCGGATTAGGGAATAATATGACGCGTAAGCACCAGGCGCAGGATGATATGGCTTAAATGTGCAAGAACGGGGTCACGCTAAGCATAAGATGGCGTGCTTAGGATGGTGATGGTGGTGTGAGGGAGAGGCTCTTTGCGGGGTTTCTCCAGACTTACATGATCATTCTTGGGATTTTGCAAAGTGCCAGCAGGGCAGGTTGGGCTGCCACAACCCATGTTCCTTCAGGATTCGGATTTCGATAGTTTTGCTCAACGTCAGTTTAGGTCTCTCTTGGTTGGGTATTTGAAGCCTTCGATCTGGAAGTTCGCAGAGGTGCAATGCTGGCTGGCAGAATTCCAATGCATCTACAACCCCCCCTTAGAAACATCCATAATATCGATATGAACAAATATGTACCTAGCGATGCACAAGTGTTAGGTTTCTAGCGCGCACGTCCTAGTAGTTGCAATTTACCTACGCATGTAACCATATATGCTTGTATAAGGTGTCCCCTGGAACAGGTACCCGCGGGCCGGAGCAAGAGCTCCTCTCCCCGGTAGCGAATCAATAATCCCAATTGACGTCCTACCTTGGTAGCATCCTAAGTTTCCTTGCATAGATGTGCCAAGCAAATCAAGTGTGGCTGGATGAAGCGCTCGTGACATTTATGGATCTCAATCGGGCTCGCTCTCAGCTGATCAATTGTCGAATCACGGTTAGGCGTCCACTAACACAGCCTGTCTATATGAGTGACGCAGTGCGCTAGCTTTGTTGCTCTGAAGTTTCACTTCAGACCGTGTCTTAAATCTACGACATAGCAAGGAATTCTCTACGATTCCGCTTGCGGAATGGAATACTAGCGAATGGTTATCGCCAGGCGCGTGACCACAATGACGAACCGAACCAGCTCATGTTTCATTCCTGCAAATTGTCGGCAAACCAAGAATTTCTGTCACACGTTTGTGACTTACCGTGCCGATCTATTGCATGTGCAAGTAGATAATTAGGCTGGCGAGACTGGCTCGCGAGATTCCTAGGACTGTTTCGTGGCGCATAGACCCCTCCAGAACCCGTATTTCCGCTTGTACGCCCAAGGGAGGATAGGTACCATACCATAGAGGTAGTAGGTACCTACCCGTTAGCCAACATCTTGGCTACAAGAGCTCACCATCGTGAGCTTCTCAGTCTAATGATAATTGTAATTTAGAATGTACTCTCAAAACGTCCACTTATCTTAGACCTCTCTTCTAGTGGGCTGTTATCATTGAAACTCATCACCTTGAGGATTAGACCTTTACTTTAGTACCTTACCTACGTACTACGCAAGCTAGAGAGAGACAGGTCAACTTCGGGATGAACCGACGTCACAGTTCCTACTTAGTAGCTTCCCCGCAAACTTAGAGCATTAGTGAAAGCCCCACTCACTGCGATCTGCTGCAACTTGCAGTTCCCAGTGCACGCCAAGCCCCGCCATACACTACCCGCCATCCGCTGTGTCGTCATTACCTTGAGCACCTAACACATGTACCACCGCCAATTTATTCTACTGTCCATGCCAGTTCTTTATTATCCTAACCATCTCATCTGCCACTTGCAACTTTGTCCGCAACTATTTGCAACCTTCAATTAATACCTCGTCTCCTTAGTCCGTGCATCTAACCACAAAACTGGAATAGTCGCAGGACCGCTGTTGCTAGACATAATGGAGCGTGTCCATCAGAGTACGTCGTATTGTCTGTCGTATTGTCTACAACAATGATTAGAGACCAAATGATGAAATGACCCTGCTAACTGCTACCTACTTTGTAGTCAATCCCTTCGCCAAGCGCGAATCCCACTCCAAGAACACTGTCGTCACTTACAAGATCTTGTCCATCCTCACCTGGTTGCTGGCCATTGTCGTCTCCTTCTACTACACCTTCAACAGCCCCGACGATGGCGTCTGGCCACGACGTAAGATATGGAGGCAGAATGACCACTTCCAAACGGCCTTCCGAATGAACCATATCATCGCCAGCATCTACTGGTAAGCATCTCCAGTATTCATATCTGTCCGAAGACAAAGACAGTCGTCTAAACCTTGTTGCTAGGATTGTTCTGTTCGTTCTCCAAGGTGGTTACATCGCGCATCTCTTCTCCGGCAATGTCGAGAGTGTCAATTCTGCCTGCTCAGTCGGCAGCCATTTCATTCTCAACAACCTGTTCCACTTTGCGTTCGTGATGTTGTTTGTGCGCTCCCTGTTCGGCTGGGCTGAGTTGATCGTCATCCTCAACTTCGTCAACTTGTCTTCGCTATACTTCCGTCACAATGCATATGCCCGATTTATTCACGTGCCTGTCGTGTCTGGTCCACTAGCTTGGACTTTTGTGGCCATCTATTGGAATGGTGCCATTATGGTTCCGAACCCACAGACGCTAGTTGCTCGAATCTTCGGTAACATCTTCATTTGGAGCATCATGGTGTACGGCTTATTCTTCATCTTTGTGTATAAGGTTGGTAATATCTCCGTCGGCGCTATTTGACGATACTGACGTCATATAGGATTATACGATGGGCTTCAACCTCTCTGTTCTCTCGGCTGCCATTGGTGTTTCCCAATTTTTCGTCCAAGTCATCGCACTACAGTGGATCTTCGCGTTTACCATTATGGCGGTGTTATTCGTCTCTACCGTGGTGGTTGCCGTGCCCGCCGCGACAGGAAAGACCCGAGAGGGCGACGCTGAGAGAGCACCTCTCTTGCCGGAGAATTAAACGCTGCACCACACAAACAAAACTTTATGCTTCGATACCATACGGAACCTGAGGTCAAAAACTAAGTCTGCAGTCAATGGAAATGACGGTTAAAAAGGTCAGGATAGGGGAATTTGTGGGACATCATTTAATTATGTATCGAGTGATATCGATGTGAGAGGTTCGGGTTGGAAACGGCGTATGTTGGGGTAATTTGCTGTAACGACAACACAATTTGCATATCAACGTGTAATTGTAGAACAGTCATGGTTCATGCTACTCTCAATCTTCGAGGCCTAAGCCCTGATTCAAGAAATGGATCAGTTGGGAAAAGGCGGATTGTTTTTTTTTGGTTAATGAGTTAACAATGAGACAATTTTATATTTTGAGGTGGACCACACGAGCCAGCAGCTGGCTCCCACATCGAGCAGTTAACGAAGAGTTAGCGTGCCAAGAATACCTGACAAGGCCATCTTTTATTCAACCCTATTGGAAGTCCAGATAATTGCCTCGCTGCGACTTGTTTGCTATCTCAATTGTCGTTATGTTATCCTCCCCGAATTTGCCATTCATCATAGGTAATGATATATGCCATGTCGCACGGGTCCGACGCCTTCTCAAGGGCAGATTCGGGCCTCATTTTGTGCGTCGGATCCTGAGAATTGAAGAAATGCAACATTCACCCACGGCAAGAATCTTAAGGTGCATCCTAGAGCAGAACGCACAGGGGAACCGAGTAGCTGAGGCACATCCTTCGTCAATCCACGAGACGCCCACCTTCACCAGGGCGGCGGAATTCATGGCTGGCAGGTGAGAAGAGCCGATCAAGCTTAAAATTTCCCCGTTGCGTATTATCTAATCATACTTCAGATTCGCTGCCAAGGAAGCAGTCATCAAAGCGCACCCCCACCGTCGTCTTACCTTTCAGTGTATAACCATCTTACGGGCGACGAATTCATCAGGGGATTCTGTGCCCAACACGTCCGGGCAGGGACAGGGGGAGGGGCAGGGGCAGGGGCAGGAATTTACTTCGTTTCGAAATGTGGATCCGTGGCCAGAACCAAAGGAGGAGAGTTCAGAAAGCGGTCCAGTCGTAGCTTTGATCAAGGCGGACGAGAACGCGCAGAGCGATATCTACGCGTCTGTCAGCATCAGCCATGATACGGATTACGCGACAGCCGTCTGCTTGGGGATCAACCCGACGTCACAGTTGATATGGGGATCTACTATGCAGAATACAGTAACTACCTAAACTACCTAGGTAAATACCTACCTAACTAGTCCAAGGAAATGCCAGGAAATTTTTTGCAAACCCAATTCCCGATGAAATTCCCGATCCAGGCGAGGTCGTATGGTTCGATGCTTTCTGGAAGGATTCTTAATCTTGCTGACTGCCCCCACTTAAAGGATACCTATTTTTAGAACTCTAAGATTTCGTAACTTTAGGTGCATCACGTCCATTATGCCTCAGTGTTCAAGAATTTTCACTTCTTATTTTAGCAACATTCGCTTATTGAATTGAATGATAGTGATTATCGGTGTCGGGAGAGTACCTAGATAGAAGATCGCTTGAGAGCCGAAAACAGGCTCACATCTCTTATAGGAAACAGTATATACCTACCTACCCCTTGCGATAACTTCTAAGTGAAATTGAAGACGTGAAGGTCTAGTGCAAAAGTTAAGACAGCTCTTAGCACTACGCCCTCAGAGTCAATTGTCTTTTTTCCAATGTGGTCAATACCATGTATATCCCGAAGGAGAATTAACCACCTGACCTCAACCTGTCTAGGACCACAGGAACACATACCTCTTCTGGGCCTTTTAATGAATATCTACTCTTATCAGTATCAGTTAAGTCTAGTTGTAAATCTTTCTGTGTGTGACGATAGTTTACGCAGTTTCATCTTTCGTCTCCAAGCCATTCATCAACGAGTGTAGTGTTAGGTTCAATGATTAGACCATATAATCTCCAAATAGGCGATAAGCAGTTATAAACACATCAAGAATGCCCGCGGGTGTCATTAGCGGTGTCACTTGATACATTGTGTAGCGCCCTATCAAACAAAGGTGTTCTTGAAAAAGATAAGAGACCAAGGCTTATTCCCAAAGGTTATTTGAATACTTCTTCTGCGTAGACGATCGCTCTAGGTGTGTACATGGTGTACCTGTTGGAAGACTGCTCACAGTACATATCACGACAACTCAACATCACAGAACGCTAAGCAGCGTTGCAACAGGATCGCCTCCTGAAATGCTCAGCCTCGACTGTTCCACACGAAGACCTTGATCTCGGAAGCGGCGTAGAGAAGGACCAATATGTAATAGCCATTTCCTGATATCCCTCACTCGTCGAATCACCACCATTACGCCAACTGCTAAGTCTCTCGCCTTGCCTCATAGAAGTTATCATGCGTGATCCAAAACTATTAACAGGGTTCATTGGGAGTCTAAGACGTCATTTATATAAGTTCCTGCCGATCACTGTAGTGGCTCGTTGCCTAAAGAAATTATAACCTGATGCCGTTCATCACAACTATAGTGAGACAGGCTAATTCCCTTTCATGGGAGTTGGTATCTTCATCTGTTTAGTACCAACATTGGCCGAGACCACGGTTGACGAAGTGACAGTGAGTAAATTGAATTACAGGTGAGTGGAAAATAAAAGCTGCAAAAGTCTCAGTGAATTCCAAACCCCTGTGCGGAAGTAGATATATCATCTTCAATCGCTTTTCGGAATTTTTTGGCATTCTATTACTGACATGATGTGCACGCATAACAAGCGCAGCCTACATAGATGATTCCTGTACGGCAGAGGTGATAAAGCCTCAACTCGAAGTTCGTATGATTAGGATCAAGCCATATCATTTATTTTGGTTGTTACACAGTTTTACGCCTCGTACGGAGAAGCTAAAAGAATCGAACAATTCAGTATAGCGTGTAGCTCGTAGTTTGGTAATGTTAGACCTGATACTAAGTGACACTTGGTCTATTTTATTAAGGGGATAAGTCAGGTGGTGAACTCAGGTTAACCCGGGACCATACCGCGCTGCATTTAGTAATAAACCTGATACAGGATATGCAAAGCCATTCGAAGATGATGTGACCTAACATGGGCAATATTACTTGGGAACTGAAACCATTATTTACCCATTTCATTAGTGAGTTCTGATCGAAGCTGAGAAGTGATCAAAGAGATAAGGTTACGATCGGATTACTTTGTGCGATAATCATTAGATGGATAAGTTCTGTCTCTATCTTGTAGAGGCCAAGTGACGTAGGAGACCCTATCTTATGAGCCGTACATAGAGTACAGGATTCTATTTTCGGGCCCTTGGGAGAGTCAGCACACGCACTTGGCGTCGTCATCGGTTTTTTTTAATTTTCACTGTGGAAACAAAAACATCAGCCACTTTTGATTATCCTTAAGCCAAAAAATCGAATAATAGTAATGCTATCCATATGTATTGATATGGTACTGCTTTTGGAAGGAAGACTGAGACAAGAATCCCTCGGCTAGAGGAATTCATAATGGTTACACTTGGATACACATACTCGAGACGCTCATTTCTGAAGACTAGAAGATTTACCTGTCCTAAGAGCAACGAGACAGACGTATAGTTACTGCTGAATATAATGTCGTAGCAAATTCAAGGGCAAATATTAAGGTTTAGGAACAATAGAGTCATCACAGCGTGTATACAAAAGGATGAAACACTCAAGGGTATTGAATTTAACATATGACCTTTTCTATAAGATATATAACCCAAACTGGATACAGAGAAACGAAGTACTAGAGAGCTTTATCCCACTCAACATCTTACACCCTTTCCATTACTCTAGACTTTTTCTAGTGACCAGCCAGGATAGCGGCGGCAGCCTTCTCGGAAGCGATCATGATGGGTAGGGCAATGAAGGTACCCGGGATCTTGGGGAAGATCGAAGCATCAACGACACGAAGGCCGCTGGTGCCACGAACCTTGAAGTTGCCGTCAAGGACAGCCATGGGGTCGTTGTCGGCACCAATGGGGTTGGAGCACGAGGCGTGGTGTCCCCAGGCTTCCTCCTCAATCCACTCGAGGAGCTCCTCGTCGCTGGCATCCTGCATAGGAGGCCACCACTGGACGGGCTTTCCATCAATGTCAGGGGTGTTCTCGTAGAACTTCTGGGCCATGCGCATGCCTTCCAGCAGAGCCTTGGCGTCCTTGTCAGCATCCTCCTTGGGCATACCCTCGTACAGGGTGTGGAAGGTGATGAGAGGTGTATCACGGGGGTTGGCAGATTGGAGTTGGACCTGTGATATACTGATTAGTTCCTTCTTCTGTCTTTTATGTTCAGGTTGCACTTACAGTTCCAGAGCGGTTACGGGTGTGGGCCTTAAGGACGAGCCAAGACCAGTAGTTCTTGTAGGTAGGGGTGGCAGCGTTGGAAGAGTAGCCGGGGTAGAATCCGTTGAAAGTACCGGGGAATCCACCAATCCACAGATCTTGCTCTCCATCGTCGGACATGTCAGAGACCCAGAAGACACCGAAGTAGTTGCCGCTGGAGGCGTAGGGACCCTTCTCGGCGGCCTTGTTCTTAGGGTTGGCGTACTGAGTCCAGCAAGGGTCGTCGGTGGTACCAAGGAAAGTGCAGTCGAGGATACGGGTGAAGTTGGTAGGGTACTCAGCGTTAACACTGACTTCCAGACGATCCTGCAGGTTGGTACCGACACCAGGGAGGTCGACAACAACGGGGATGTTGAACTTCTCGAGCTCTTCCTTAGGACCAACACCAGACAGCTTGAGGATTTGGGGGGAGTTGAAGGCACCACCGGAAACAATGACTTCCTTGCTGGCCTTGACGGATCCAGGCTTGCCACTGTCGACGTTGGTGGCACGGGGATCAGCTCGGTAAAGGGACTCTCCGAAAAGGTATTCGACACCGTTGGCGCGGGGCTTGCCGGCACAGGTCTTGTTGGCGAAGGTGACCTTGGTAACTAGCGTGTGCAGCGCAACGTCAAGCTTGTACTTCTTGGATCCATCGGCGTTCTTGGCAGTAGCAGTGTTGTATACGTAGTCACGGGGGGATGAACGTCGGTAGTTGACGTTGTCCATTGTCTCGGGAAGACGGACGAACAGGGGCTTCGTGTCACGATCGGGAGCAGCCGAGTTGGCATCCAGGGCGGGAATCTTGGTCCAGGCATCGAGGATGGGCTTGGTCATGTTCAATGGCAACAACTCCGTGTAGGGGTCGATACCAGACTTCATCGCCAGGGCGATGGTTTGGTTGATAGCCGTAATGACAGGGTTGGTGAGGCTGGCGGGAATGCCGTATCCCTTGGCAGCACCAAGAAGAGCAGACATGAGCTTGATATCCTGAGCGGCAATGCCTTCAGGGTTGATGTTCAGGTTGACGTATCCACTGTGTCCGTGGGCCGACTCCTCGTTGGTAGGGTACTGGGCGTTCTCCAGCTTCTCATAGTACTTGCGCATGTTCTCAAGTTCCCAAGAGGAGTCGCCAGTAATGTTGGCAATGTAAGCATAGTCGTTCCTGCTAGGGATCAAGCCGACCAGAGCATTGTGCTCAGTGCAGCCACCCAGACCACCGTATCGCGGGTAGTAGTTTCCAAGAACAGTAGATCCCGCAGGGGGAGTGGAACCACTGTAGAACTCGCCGTCGGGTGTCGAGTATGACAGCTTGCGGTCCTTTAGAGCCTGGGTCTCGTTTGCGTAATGGTGGGTGAAGAAACCCCAAGACACCTCGTTCCTTTCGGAAGCAGGGTTCGCCAAGGCAGGGGCGTCAACCTGTCGCAGGTTACCGTAATCACCACCGGCGTCAATCAGCAGGACAGAGTGACCAGCCCGAGCCAGGTTAGCGGCAAGGGGCGATCCTCCGGCACCTGAACCGACGACGATATACTCGTATTCCTTGGCAGGAGGCTCTTGAACTGGGAGTGTCGGGCCAGTCTGAGGGAAGTCAAGCTGGTCCTCAACCTTCTTGATCAGGACATCAGGACCGTTGGGAGCGAGATCACTATTCAACTTTGTTAGTTTTGCAAAGTAGTAAGAGGTTAGCTTCACAACTTACTCAGCTACCGCGAACGGTGCGATGGCGCTGAGAAGCGCGAGGTATGAAAATGACTTCATTGTTCTAGAACTAAGAAAATGCAGCAATGGAAGTGAACAAGGTCAAAAAGAAATGAGGGAATGGGAGTATGCCTGAGGCAACCCTTGACCAGAGAAAAGAAGAAAAGAAGAGGAGTAGAAGTGAAGGTGAGGAGTAGTGGCAAAAGCTAGAAGTCGACGAGGAACAGCCAGTGATTCTTATATGAGCTTCATGGTTTATGGCTTTGGTGGCGTAGAAGGAGTATAGCCCATTGGGGACATGATTACCGCGGTAAAGTCCGAAACCTCAGCCGTTCTATTCTTAGTGGTCATGTATGATACCGATGATATGGCTAAGGGAAAGCGGAAAGGCGTGAAAGGAAGCTAGCACTTGCTAATAGTAATCGGACTTATCGTCTCCATGAAAGAAAACCCTCGGCTCCATGCTACCGAAATTAGGATGCTTACTTCATACAGAGGAAGCTTATTTTAACGTGGACTTACTACAGCCTTACTAAAGTTGGGGCCCTTGCGAACCGCTACATCATCTGAACAGGTTGAGTAGAATTCGTGCGGAGCATAGACCGCACAATTTCTCACTATTGATGGGTAGATTAACACTCAGTACGATACCAGTATACTCTTCTTGTTTGACGCGTCGAATACAGCAAACCTGCAGGGTGATCGTGGCGAGACACCCCAATCCGTCAATTAGTCGGCTTTCTCATCACCTCTTGGTAAGCCCGATCGATGCTTTAGGATAAGCTTAAACACCATGTGGTTAAGCTGCGAGGCTGTTCTAATTATTACTGTACCTGTCACGCTAAGCCAGCATCGATGATTAGCAGTGGATCTAGACCGGGTCATCCGGCCACAAAAGAAAACATTATCTCCGCAAGCGACGCTAATGTATTCGGTGGAATCCTTCAAAGCTACCTTGCGCAATGTGTTAGAACTTTCAAGGTCAAGGAAATAAGTCGATATCACATATCCGAATTGCTGCGCCAAGAGCCAAGGAACCCCAAGAGATCCCCCAGACGCCAAGTAATGCTTGTTTAAAGTTTGAGTGAATGAAATGGCTACACTAGACAGATCATGTAACGTAGATTACCGAGCTGGGCAGCCTACGTCACTGAGTATGATACAAAGGGTATTAAGCATTGAGCATGAGAGTCAGGATTCCGAAAGGAGTAGGCTTTGAAAGCCACACTTCATACTGACCATTCAATAGCCACTGCCATCATCGAACAATATATTGCGCCTCCAAGACATCAATAATACAACACAGCACAACACAACACAACCACTGCACCTATCTAGGTATCCATCTCATTGGGATTGAGTATCACGTCTATAGAATACTACTCTACAGTATCTCGCCACCGACTTCCCCTCTTTCATCTTCAGCCATGTGACCAATCGCATCCTCGCATCTTCGCTTCGCATCTTCGGGAAACTCTTTTAGCGGCTCAGCTCGGGCCTGGTGAACGTATACGGTAAATCAGCAAAAATAAGCTTCTTACTCCTCCTTAGTCGTCTCGCCTCGCCCTAGCCGTCAGAGTTACTGTTGCCGGCTCCACTTCGCTCAGCTCTAGCCTCTATCAGGGTCAGCTTCAAGCAGGGCTGTGCAGCCCACCCTTCTGGCTCACTTCGCATTTCCGCACCTTGACCCACATCCATCGCAGTGCAGACGCAACATCGGTTCGCACCTTGTTGTCCGGCTTCGTCTGTGGCTTCGGTTTCCCACGTGCAGATCCCCTGCGATGGTCACAGCGGCACCTTTTATGCATAATCTAGTAGTGCGTTCTTAATCGATAATCTTATCTGGGTTTCGTATGGTTAAGGTTATGGAAAGATTCCACGTCAGGTGGCAAGGTCATGGGGAGTAGAAGATTACCCCTAGGGTTGATGTAGCATAAGATTAGTTATATTAAGGTCCGCGTCCCCCCCTACACGGGCTGGGAAGTTGTCTGTAATCGCCAATTTTTAACCCTTACCCCTATTATCTCTGCCACGGCCACCTACATACGGCTCATCTTCGTGCTGGAGCCAACTCCACCGACATCGTTATCCCTTGCGTATATGGCATTGGACCATTTGCGTTACGCGGCAGAACTACTGTGTTGTTAACGAAAGATTAACATTCGGTATTGTATCAATTCTCGGGCTACTGCTTACGTTTTACGTATATAAAGATTGAGGGTTAGCGGTGTTTGAGAGTATGCACCTATGCATAAACATAAAATCCTCCTCCTGCATGATGGCGAAATTATTGAGAACAGGCGGCATCCTCGATCCTTTCAAAAGTTTCTCCACTTTGAATGGTAGTTTTCGTGTCCAACACTTCTCCTTCCATTGCAATGTCGTATTCGTTAACCTCAACAACACAATCGCCAAAAGCAGCTGCAATCTCTTCAAGACTTTTCTGCTTAGTCTCGCTGCGAGCAATTAGCACATACTCTGGAAACCCTGTAAAAGTGACAATAACGTGCTTACGGAAAATAGAAGTAAATCAGAATGAGATAGACGGCACAGATAGCGACAAAAACGTAGTAGTAGTTTTCCTCAATGTTCGCAAAAGCCGTTGGCCCCGCCTCAGTAACTAAATAGTATCGTCATTAACGCAGAATCCAAAGTATCAAGATTGAAAGTCATACACGCTACGTTAATTGTATAGTGAGCTACAGCTGATATGCCGACTATTTTGCTTCGGATGAAGAAGGGTATGATCTCAGAACCGTATAGCCACGTAACCGAGTTGATGAGTCCGTCTGAGTTGAAAATAGTTAACTTCAAGAAATAGATGCGAAAAGGGAATATCTGACGTACAGTAACACACAGCAAAAATGTATATGCCCAATATAGCGAAACCTTTGCCAACCCGATTGTCTGTATGCTGAAATTCTCTTTGAAGGACGGCAGAGTATATTTCGGTGACAATCACGCAAGTGACACCGGCGAGGAGCATTCTGCATACACGTTAGACCAACCTACCCACAACATAAGGTTGGGTTAAGGCTCACTTCCGTCTACCCCATCTATCCGGCAGGATAAGGACGGCAACCACGTTGGCAACAAAGGCACTTGTTCCCCAAATCGCAGCCAGCGCTAGGACTATCTTTGCATCTATACCTAGCGATTTATACAAATTGGCTGTTGCTAGTTAAGAACAGAGATCATCTCAATAAGCAATTTGTTTACTCACTTTGATAGTACTAAATAAAGAATATCAGTGCTGTGATCCTGTTCGTTGCCTCTTAGAAGTTTCTTACCTGTATGACATTGACGCCGGTGACAGTGGTTAAAACCTGTACCGCAATACACCTGTGTACTTGTAAGCAATGGTGTTTCTGCCACGCGCGAGGTGCACCTACACCAACACTCTATAACAGTAAACCTTGAAAATCTCCCGATACCCTAAAAGAGCCCGATTTTTCTCGTACTCGATCTGTGCCTTCATGAGAGCAAACTCTTCGTGGGCTTCGTGAGGAGGAATATCGCTTCTAATTCTTGCGAATTCTCTCCTTGCTTCTTCTATTTGGCCCTTCTGCATGAGTTCACGAGGACTCCTTGGCATGTACGTAGCTAGGCAGACGAAGAGGAGAATACCCCAAGGGGCCTGGAGTCCGAGCGGTAGACGCCACTGAGAGGTGCCGTATGGTGCATAACTGCCCGCGAATCCAACCCAGTTAGCCGTCATCGTCCCGGCGGAAAGGCCAACACCAGAAAGGCCGCCTATCAACCCGCGGGTCTTGGGAGCGCTGATCTCCGAAAGGTAGATTGGAACAGTGGCACTTAATGCTCTGTAGATGTGAGTTAGCAAGAGTAAGTCGACAGAATGCAAAAGATACGTACCCGACTGCTATACCCGCCAGCACACGGCCGGCAAGGAGCGTTCCGATATTTATCGATGCTGCCTGGATAATCACGCCAACAGTGACGAGAACACAAGCAAACTGCATGAACCGAGTCCTTCCGAGCCTGTCTGCAATCAAGATCTGTAGTAGAGCACCCACTGCTTCTCCTGCGATATAGACAGCTACGACCTACGTACCATTAGTCGAGAGGGGAAAATATCACCAATATGAAGGTAGACTTACCGCTCCTACGATAACTGTCGAGGGATTGTGCATATAATCGATCCAGCTTTGGTGGGCGATTGCTAAAACTTCATATTAGGTTCTTGAGCGGACGGGATGAGACAATCTTACTGACTTGTCGTGATAATGCCCGTATCAAAACCCTATATCTCATATGACATCAGAAGCTCTAGTCTACAATGGGCATATTCAAAGCTTACATATAGATATGTGCCGAGCGAAGCAGAAAGGGCAATGCCCACATTATACCAACTAGGGCCCATATCGCGTACAAGTTTGAAGAACTTGGTATAAGTTTCTGTAACTGGAGCTCATAGGATCTGTGGATGGTTTTTCAATGTCCGGATCATGCCCCGGATAATGCCCCGGATACAATCCCGACGGGTACAAAGCAGCCAAGCCATGAGGGGAAAACGCCAGCCCGATCTGCATTGCATCCGAAGGGCAATCTACGAGTCATATTTACTTGAAATAACAGCCAGTCAATCGCTGCGTCAAACGCAGTTAGAATTATCGTCTTACGTCTTTAGGTGGATTTATCTGAATCTGAATATCCCATGGTCAACGATATTAACCACCGTCGAAGCGAAGAAATCGCCAGTATCGAGATCTTCTACAAGCCATGTACTAGCTTCTGTTACATTGCGAAAATGGGATCTCACATTCACCGATATCACGCTGTTTTCATCCTGGAAGGTTTAAAGATACCTGAACTGGACAGTCCTTGATGACAAGGAGTACTAAACGTTCATAAAGCTGCAAGATCTGTCTTCATGTTTCAGTGTGCGGCATATAATAATGAGACAGGGCTAATAAAACATGATACATCCACTTTGCCGGGTGCTGGAAGCTCGGAGGCGAATGAGATGCTGAGACATGGGAGCACTTTGCACATAGCATTTTGTACGGATGCCTTGCTCTAGACTGGTTCGGATGTTGATACAATCCTATGATTACCTAAAGCGAACTGGCGAACGATAAAATCAAAGAAGCGTTTAATTCGAAGGAGAAAGCCGCGTGCTAGTGTAGTGAACCAAAACCTAAGATTTAACTGCCTCAACAATTTGAGGTTATTCATTCAATACTATCTGGAGTTGATCCTATCTATGAAGAAGGAGCCCAGCCTGGTAACTGTAAGCCATTGGGAGACTCACCATTAGTTCGATGGACGTGAGACACCCAAATACTCTAAATCATTTGGGTTTGCCTCGGCAGGCTTGTTACTGCAGGAAGTGAAGGACCAGTCTCTTGTACCCGGATATGCTTTCAATTAGTTCCGGTACGCGAATATACTCATCTGGTCCATGTGCTACGAGGATCGACCCTGGTCCATACAGAACTCTCTTGTTACACAGCTCGTCCTTAAGTCGAGGCACGTCAGTTCCGAAAGCCACTGGAGCAGCATCGAAGCCCTCTATCTCCCAATCCAGGAGAGCCTCGGGGTATTCAAAGACGAAATTTAACTCGACATCCGGATACCGAGATATTATTTCTTCAAGTTTGACTTTGATGCCGGGTAGGTCGGAGACCATGCGGACTTCGCAAAGAGCCTTAGCTGACGGGGCGACGATGTTATGTTTCTCGCCGCCCTCGAGAGTCCCGATGTTGAATGTAGAAGGTCCTAGAAGGTCAGATTCAGGCCAGCTCGTCGCAGACAGCTCATTCAGCACGGTTAGAAGCGTTGAAGTCGCACTTTTGCCGAGACGAGGGTATCCTGAATGGCTTTGGTGCTCCGTCAGCGTAACTATTCGATGGACTCCTTCCTTGGGACTACACATACCATGCGATGCCGCGAGCAATGACCTCGAAGGCTATTTGTCCCTTATGACCTTTCGCAAGCTTGCTCTCCGTTGGTTCAGCGAAGATTCCTGATTCCCAGGTAACTCCCATGTCATTGGCGGCGATCATCCCATGCCCGCCGTTCTCCTCGCCGACTACGAATAATAGCCCGATATCGCCCTCTGCGCGGATCTTTCCTTCTTTTCTTAATTCTTCCGCGGCTATAATCTGAGCCGCCAGTGGGCCAAGATCATCGGAAGATCCCCTTCCACGGATGATATCGCCGTCAATAGTGAGTGGAATGTGCGGCGGCACCGTATCCATGTGAGCTGTGAGAAGCACGCGTGTTTTGCGGGCTGAGCCGAGGTAAGCGTACACATTGTGACGAGTAGACCCTGGCGCGATTGGGATTCGCTCGACGGTGTAGCCAAGGCTTTGGAGATGTTGTTCTAGGAAGACGCCTATGCCATGTTCCAGCTCACTGGTGCTGACAATCGACATAAGCGATTTCAACAGATCGACTACTGGGTGGTCCATGTTATTAGGCGCCATTTTTCATAGAGTCTCAGAAGAATGAATATACGGGTATCTGGGTGCTATTCGCTTTTACAAGTTCTATCTATACCGATACTCGGGGCGTTAGAATGGCGTATTAGTGGGGTTGTTCGGGTATTACCTCCGAGGATTTGGTGTTGATCCACCTGTTCTGCTCGTATTACGTGATGGATATATGAGCAATCAGGAAATCACTTTACCTCCGACAGCGCGCGGTCTTTATTGCATAAGTGTGTGCTTATAGTGAGTCAGTTTTAAACCACGTCCTTTATTCTTGCGCAGATACAGCTGGAGAGTTCCTTGGGGTTGGGATAGAGCGTGTCTCCTAAAACTTTTATGCATGACTCTCAAGTATTTCAAACGATGGTGGCCAAATGGCGAAGGCATCGCTTTCCGGTGTTGGATTTGGCGAAGGTTGCGGGTTCGAGTCCTGTCTGGGTCGTTATTAGCTCGTGTGACATCTTTCTATAACTTTGCGCTGTGCTTGCTAAGATCATCTCTATAAAATTATCTTTGGTCTGGGAGGTTTGTACAGGTCAACAGGATGACACAAGAGAATTGCCATCAATCTAACTATTTGCGGATAATGTCTCCTCTTTTCTTTAACTATGTACCTACAGGGGATTTTTGGTGGAAAGTTATACCTTCAGGTCTATGTCCGTACAAGATAATAATTCTTTAGCGCTACGCTAGGCACTAAAAAGAAAGACTACTGTTACTCACGAGGCTGCTATAGAATTCAAGTAGGAATTCAGCTGTTGATTTGGTTTGAGGCTTTTTGCTACTTAACATAGCCTCTGTTCAGCAAGTAGATATAGCTAACTTCCCATCAAAACCCCCTGTCTGTACAAGCCTTAGCGCGGCACTATACAACTATCACCCTGTTGATCTAGTAGTGGAATAGTATAGGGAAAGGTATTTCCACCACTACGTAGTTGTAGTTGGGTAAAAGCGACCTAACCAGGTAATATTTGGCAGGCCAAAGTAATGGCCTACCACGCAGAGAATATCCCGTCTCCTGGTATTAGTACTAGAAACTTCGGTGGGAGCTGGGTTGTACGGGGTATGAGTGGCTTGCATGCCCATGGTAAACCTCATTATTAACCTCCAAAGCCCGAAGCAAATCCCGGCGCACAGCTGTTCATCTGTCGGCTGCGATTATACTTGTTCTCGTATGATGGTCTCACTGACCGAAGTGGTCACAGTGGTAGCGTTAACATGAGCACAATGATACTTCTGCATCAGCACTAACATTTGACTGAGACACTGACTATTTGAGAGGTAGTCTTTTCCTCTCCGCTATCTAGGTTATCTCATTTCAAACGTTGTTCCCGTTAAATATAGTATCCACATTCTAGATCACACGTAAATTGGTGTTTTCGTCGGCCAAAAGCTGTGTCTGTCCTCGCGTCAGGGTCGATAATTACATATAGAAAACTACTCTCTTATGTACCTAGGCAGCTGAAGAGTTAAAGTTTGACCATAATCGTCCTTCCCTTTACTTATCATCTCTATAAAAAATCTAACGCTGATGACAGATTTTCCACTTACTACCTAACATGTCCTACAAAACTACGTAAGAAGGAAGCCTCTAGACAGATTTGTGTGCGAAATGACTCTCTGTAGTATGCTACGAGACAATCAGACAGCATACTACACATAGCATCAGTCCGAAATTAACGTTTCAGATACCTTCCTGGCCACTCACATAAACGAGCATCTTTAAATTCCAGTATATTACACCTCCTTCTCAGGCGTAGCATGAGACTCAGTCAAAACCTACCGATAATTATGTTTGTCAGCAATTGCTTTTAGCAGATACTAAACTGTAGTATGGTTGTAGCGACCCACCTACACTTGTATTAAATAAATATTAAACAATATAACTGTAAATACAAAGCAAACGTTATGAAACAAAGCGTAGGTTGGGGGAAAAAAAAAAAAAAAAGAAACTGCAGCATAACAGACATGGCAAGATTTTCGAATATAAATACCTAACGACGTTGCGTGATTATAATTTTCCTTTCCCGAATTAAGACTATCAATCTAACCAACAACTCTACCAAACTACAACCTTGACAAAACCATTATTAACTCCATCGACTTACCATCAGCTTCAACAAAGACCAACACCAATGTCATCTCCATCTGATAACCAACCTGCTAACCAACCTGCTAACCAACCTGCTAACCAGCCTGCTGGCCAACCTAGATTCCTCGTCACAGACCTGGACGAAAGGATAACAAAGGCTGAGTATCTTGAAAGTAGGGATCCACCAGGGAGGTATAACAATCTTTCTAGCGCCGAACTTCTAGACCACCTTGAGCAAATCATTCCGGAAAGTTTCAGTCCCGATATGCCATATTTTGAAAGATTTCGACAAGAGCACTTAGCCCAGGGTAGGATTTCGAATGAGCAAGATGAAATTCTCAAAAGTGTTAGGAAGAAGATAAAAGCCACGGGTGAGACGGCCCTTGTGGTGCAATTCGCACTCCAGGCATGGCCTGAAGACGAACCTACCGGTCAGATTCAGGTGCAGCTTATAACGACTCTGCATGACGAGATAAAATACAGGGCCATATTCTTCATAGAGCAGTACGACATACTACTTGGTCATATTGACTGGTTAGAGCACTTTGCTGAGTTCGACTTTGAAAATATTGCAGCTATGATCCAAGACGCGGAGGAGTTTCCTGAACCGCTGTGGCAAGTTCCTGAGCAGTCTGAGCAAGCTACACCAGCTGAACAACCTGAGCAAAGCGAGCAAACTGAGTGATGGCCTATTCCTATTAACCCATCTGGGTAACATTCAACTTTCCTAATTTTCCTTAATTTCCTTGTGTTCCCTGTAACTACATAGATTTATTTAGTCTACTAAGAGATGTTATAAATTCATCTGCTTCATAAATAACCACTTTTATCCTACCATACTGAGCGCAAGTCTGCATAGCCATTGTGAAATCTGCCGCTGCCCTATTCTATAACTGTATTCAAGTTTCTCAATCTTACTGTTATGTAAAGCCAAGAGACTGCAATAACTACTAACGAGAGTCCTATCAACCAAACTAATTCTGGTCGTGGTCTAACCCTTCGTCCAGAGAGGATAATTAGGAGTATGGCTCCAAGAAAAGCGATATGTGTGATCCACTGTTCAGAAATACTATCTGGTAAACGAAAATCCGGCATCGGGACTTTTGTGACTCGGCCCCACGGGGTCATAGTCCCAAATGTCTGGCTCCCGGCTCTTTTTGTCGCATTCGTCCTGCCAATCACCGTGTCTGATTGCACTCTACGCACTCCATTGAGAAGTTCTATCGGGATCTGAAGCATGGCTATATCGAGTGCGGTTTCCTCGATCTTGAAGCAATCTTGGCCAGGGCACCTTTTACTCCGTAGTTCTGGCGCCTGGCGAGCCCAAGACGGTAATAAGTGCGTGATCGTCGTTCCCAGTGTATTGTTTATTATGCTAATCTCGGTCTCTCTTAACAAGCCGCTCAAGATAGCCCGGGGCCCATAATCCTGGTCAATGGCGATGTTCTTGAACTCGAAAAGCCCAACCTGTAAGTGCTGTAATGTGGAACAGCCGTAACGTAATGGCTTCTCTACTAGAATTTCCAGGTCACTGAGAAAGCTCTTGAATTCCTCGGCTCCGTGTTGATGCATGAGACACGAACGATGAGAATCAATTAGCACCCTCAGTTCGCTGAGCTGCTGCCATGCCGCTTGCCACTGTTTCAAGTTGATGCTATTTGCCACATCGAAAGGCGGTTCGAGTGCAGATGCACCACGATATAGTACGTGAAAATCGCAGTCCGGAAGCTTCCGTGGCAAATCAGTCGTATGCGCCGTTGATTGTGTAGTGGTCTGAGTGTTGGTGATAGTGACGGTAGTGGTGGCAGTGACAGTAGCGGCTAACTTCCTTATATGTCTTTCGTCCTGTATTTGATTTTTAAGGAAGTCGAGGGCTAGGATCATGATGAGCGCAAAGATCCACCCAATCATGTTTATATGGAATCCTTGATTATTATTAAGACTCTGGTCATTCTTGAATTTCACTCGTGCCCTAGCAAAAATGACCTTTTCCACAACAAAAGGCAGTAGCTGATCTAGTACTTACGACCAATATAATTAATATTGAAGCCGCGATTGGTTGCCCAGGTTTTTTTTAACAATGCCGGATTCGGCTACCTGAAAACGGGTGCTCATTGTCCTCAGCATCGGCAAGCATGGTGTCCTTAGCCATTGTTCTATAGTAAATGGAAATGAAAGACTGGCTGCCATCAACAATTTTTAGCTTACTAGTCAATTAATCTTCAGCCACAGTCAATCAAAGCTTGTCCCCTTTACGAGAATACTGGCGCCGTCAAACTAACCTCTATACAGTACAGATGTCGGTAAAATCGCAAAGTCCAATTGAGACCCCGTAGACTAAGTCCTACGGGTATTTATCGAGTACGCATTTGTCACACCTTTAGTATTAATTAGTAGCCGAAGCGGGCTAGTCGGAATGGACGAGTTTATCTGGTGTAAGACACGATTTGTTTCCAGGTTGACACAATGTCTTACTTGCCCCTATAATCAATTCTTTGTAGCTGCCTATCTTACCAGACATTACTTTGACTTCACAGTTCATAGCGGAGGACTTGTTGTAGATATACAATAAACTCTAAAGTTCTTAACGCACTATTTACCCTATAGCCATGTGAATTTTAATATTGCGAGAATGAAATCGCAGAGCTAGCTCAATTATAGCAAATTTATATCGAATGCATCTCTTTAAACCGCACGTTGGACACCCCTTACAGCACTTCCTCTCGAGTAACTGCCCCCCACCCCTTTTTATAATATCAATATACCGCACCTGCTCACCAGGACATCTATGTTGAATGTGAATAATTTTCAGCAGGCTTTCGACGAATGCAGCACGCTTGCATCTAGATGCGATTCTAATCAATCCTTTCCATAGTGTAAACGGTCAGGAGTAGTGTGGCCCAATGAGCAAAGGCCGCGAAATCAAGCCGTAATGGGCAAACTGATACGGAATGGTCAACCTATCCAGCACTACTACCTCCTTAAACATCTATGCTTGCTAGAATGGATCTTTACCTTCTATTGGCATGAAATGTCGGCCGTACCTATTATAGTATGTTGATTTACATACCCTCAAAGCCCAATCGCGGGACAAGCCGAGGACGCTTTTGGACCCCGACGCCTGATACCTACCTGATATAGTTTGACGCGGGCCTTGTCTGTCAAAGTGGCGTCATAAAAATGTTACTGTGCTAATACTGGTGTGTTGCGACAACCTCGTCGCTCTAAGGCAGGAGAAAACGCAAATCGGCATCTTTGTATCTTATACGACGTTGTCTTGATACCACCTATTTGTAAGCTGAGTGTTGTGATGGAAAGAATATTCGCGCTGCCTGCCTAAGGATAGTTCACCATGTCGTCTGTCTATAGGCGAGTTGTCACAGAACAGAACTGCAGCACTATACCACAACACTATCAAAAGATAGAACGCTGTCAAGTCAGAAACTTGACCGTCTGCAGTTACTTATATAGTTGGAGCCGTAACACGAGTGAAGGCTTCATCGGCCCCCGCCAAGAACTTATGGGCTTCCCTTTACGAAGTAAGATTATCAGAAAAGTCAATGTCAACGTTGAATCTATTCTATGGGGGCTTGGGGGAGAAATTTTATTGACAAGGGCGAGCGCTGAGCCACAAATTTAGCCACAGCCGGCCATCTTCGAGGGCCGTAGCCCCCGGGGGGCGGGCGGGTTTACATAGGCCAATGCCGGCCTCCTTTTCTTACCCGCCCCGAAGGTCGGGGCGTAAGCTTAGGGCTGGCGTAAGTGGACCTGGACACTCCCGACCTTACGGCAATTAACCGGGAAACACCTGGGTCGCCGATCTCTTATTTCAGGTCAGCTTAGAACATCAAGAGGGCGGGGGTCTGTTGACAATTGCGGCGACGCGGTGTAACGCTAGCTCAGCCTTCTCCTGACTGTCCGTAAGTTATCGGCATTTGGGGACGGGCCATTTCCACATTGGATCGACAGAACTCGGGATTTGGCCAACTAGCATCGTTACTGTCATCCCTCTTCCCCTTTCCTCTGTTGCGTCATTGAAACTCAATACGAATTGAGTTCTTATTACTACATCATGTTAGACAATCACTACGTGTATGTGATACCAAGAATGGCAATCGATGTGAACTGTTGTTATGTAATAATGTCATCGTTTCATAGGAAAATTTTGTTGAGATCCAACATCACATCAACTACACCAGGTAAGTTATGTATAATTATTTCTGGTAAAGCTTGCGGCTTGTCGACACGAAGGGCCCCAAGTTAAGTAACGCTATGTTAAAGACCCCAAGCGTTTCAGACGCTGGCCCGTCTGCAACCAAAAAGCTTATAGACGGGTAGTCATGGAAAACAAAGGCTGAGAAGGTAATCTACTCCCTTTCGGACTCCGAAAAAATTACTATTTCAGTCTCATGAACACTACTATAAGAAAGGCTATTGCTACTGTACATTGCATAAGAGTTTCACTGCGTGACAGTTTGTGAAATTCATATAGTATAGATCGCCGGCGAAGCGGTAAGTCAGCTTATGTGTGTTCGATGTAGGACTCTTCAATGTAGGAGTCTGAGTTCTTCTGGTGGATCATGAAGTATGCATCGTGAACCAGACCACAGACCCAAGCCTGCGTTACGCGGCCAAAGTTGCAATAATGATCAACTCTGGGTCTACTTTCTGATAGGTTGGCGATCGGCTGTAGGACTTGATACTCATGTGAGGGCAGTGCCATAGAACGGTCTCTGAAGGCGCAAACTCTGAATATAAAACTAGACCACTTCCTCCGTATCGAGCTTCCTTTTCATTCAACTCAAGTCCCAAAGCACACAATCTTCCACACAGTTTGCTAAGAAACAGCACTCATCATCAGCCCTCACTTAGAATTCCTAGCTCATCCCTTTCAAGAATACAAAATGCAGTTCACTCTTGCCACCTTCGTCGTCGCGGCCCTCGCTGCCTCGGCTAACGCTACCGTTTACCTGGGAACCCGCACTGGCATCGACGGCTCTCAGAACAAGGTCGCCTGGTATGTCTTTACATCTATGTCCTTTGACGACGGTTTCTAGCCAGTCACTACTACTACTTTTAAGCTAACAATGGCTAAATCTAGGACCAACGGCACGCCCGACGTCTGCTCCGGCTTTACCACAGTTTCGTCCGCCAGTGAGAACCCTTGCGACCGCGATTTCAACGTTGATGGCAACAACGGGCCGTTCAAGTTCGTCGGTTGTGGCGGGGCTGGCCTCACGCTGTTTCGTAACGGCCAGTTCAACACCAACTGCCAATCCAAGGGGAAAGACATTAACTGCCCCGACGGTGCTAAGATCAAGCAGGAATGGCAGTGCTAGATTGCTTCAGGCATTTCAACAAGGAATGGGCTATATGAACGCCACTGCATGTGATAGTATGTGATAGGGGGATTCTGGGGGGAGGTGATGAATAGTAGCTTGTGTTGGGTTTCAAGAGTTGTTATTCTCGTCGTCTACTGTCATTCGTTTAAATTTATCTATTAAATCGAGTTGGAATCGATTGAATCATTCATATTAACTGGTCTCAGATGTTGAAAAGTTCCCCAAATGTTCACAACGCGTTGCTCTTCATGACAGTCTTACGGACCCAGATTTTAACCATTTCTTCGGTCTTCGGGACATACAACCAAGCCATCTGGTTTGGATTCTCCGCCGATTCATCGACCCACAAGTCGCCCTTAGCCAATAGCTTTTGCTTTTCGAGGGGCAAGCGTTTGTTGTTCAACTGCTTCGTCAGAACGAGGAGATCGTTGATGCGATCTTGGCGCATCTTCTGCCAAAATTGTAAGGCTTCATCCCACTTTAGACTCCCGTTTTCTTTCAACGCCGACAACAGCAAAGCTAAACTCATAACGTCTTCAAAAGCCTGCGAGGCACCCTGCCCTGTCGTGGGAGGGATCGCGTGGGCAGCGTCCCCGAGAATGACGACGCGCTGATGCTTCTGTGATGTCCAATTCGACAGCTGCGGAATCGTGTAGAAGGGCCACATATTCATCGTTTCGTGATTGATGTTCTCCATCCCGGATTTGGCGATGTCCGGCCAAACTCCGATATTCGCTGTAGCCAGCTTCACTAGACCTTCCTTGTCGGCTAACAGTTGGCTCCATCCCTCTCTATCTCTCTCTTCAAGAGCGATCTGTGTCCCAGCCAACATTGCCGAGCCATCAGGCTTCTGAGGTGCGAGAACAAAAGCGCCGTTTTCGGTCAGGATGGTGACTGGAAACTTGTAGTCTTTCTCGTTGGGAATACGCAGCTGATTTGTCGGCACTTCCCACATCAAAGCAGCGAGACCAACAAACTTCTTCTGCACGCCAGGAATCACATAATCTCTCAGTTTACTATGGATACCATCCGATCCGATAAGCAGAGAGGCTGTCTCAGAAGTGCCATCCGTGAATCTGAATTTGACGTGGGTCTCAGACTCTTCGATCACTTTGTCGAACTTCTTACTGAAATGAATTGGAATCTTCCGCTCGAAGCAGGCGGCGTACAGAATGTCGAGAAGGTCTTGGCGGTAGATACGCAACGCTTCGTATCCGAAGGCACGGTCACCACCCAGTGGATACTGATCGATAGTTTGCTCGTCCACGTTCTTGTAATACACATAGTCGAAGACGTAGCTCAATTCTTTGATCATCGAATAAAGACCAAAGCGGTCTAGAATCCTCAACGCGTTTGGCGACAACATCAATGCGCCACTAGATGTCGGCGACGCAGCATTCGTATCTCTCATCTCGTATACTGCGCATTTAATTGAGAGCTCGTGAAGAGCCAGGGCGGCTGCCATCCCCTAGGAAACTGTTAGTCAATAAGTTCGCAAAAGTTTGATGAGATACACTCACGGCAAGACCACCACCGATAATGGCAACATTATCTGTGAAAGACATTATAGCGTCCTGGAAGATAGATCTCTGCTCGTCAGGCGTAGTGATAATGAATCAGGAGGGCGAAATGTAATCTTTCGAAGTAAACGAGTACCTATAAGTAAATGGCTTAGAGCGGAGGCAATAGCAACGGACGCGATGATGAACGATTAGAATCCTGAATTTCCGGTGAAGCCTCCAGGGCTTTTATATAAGTCTGCATTATGAGCATTAAATAGCATAGCTCTTTTAGCTTTCCTAGAATCTAAGATGTTGCATTTCTACAGCTTGAACTGAGATTGATGCGCTCGGGAGGTTGAATTGTCGTCGGCTCCGATGCACTCGGCCGATAGAATTGACGGCCTACGCAAATGCTCTATGCTAACTTAGTCTCAAAATAATGAATGATAGTTGCCTCACTTAGATTATTCATAGTTGAAATAGTTTCGGCCGAGTGATCTCTACAGGATAATGAATTGAGCAGGATTTAGAGCTATTCACGCTTCATGGAATATTACAATGCGCGGGTCGGCCTCCGGGTCGGTCGTCATCTAACACCCGGAGCATCCGTCCAGCTTCTCAGCAAAATCAGGAAAACTGAACAAGTGGTATGGGTTACTATTCTGCGACAGGCGAGTCGCCGTGACTGAAATAATCGAACCCAAAATATACATTCATTCCAATTGTTGCTACAAGACGGAAGACTAGACCCGACACCTTCTAGCCCGAAAGCTCGTCATAACCGTGTTTCTAATAAATTATACAAGATCCCATTCCATCTCTAGCATGCATGATATAGTCCCCTAACCGAATACATAAATTTCAAATGAAAACATTCGGGTGTCTAAGCCTGAACACCAACGGGCGTCTGGCACAGGAGGTCCTGTCCGAGAACAGGGAGGACGCAGCACCGGGCACGCTGGCCGATGGCGGAGCAGACGGCGCTGAAGTTGTCGGCGTCAGTGGGGACGCTGGGCGGGTTGGCGCAGTCGAGATCTGCGACGCCCAGCACGTCCGTCGCGCAGCATTGCGATGTGCCGTAGAGTCCTGAGCACGCCACGTAAGGCACTTGGCGGCTCTCAACCTCCGGAGCCGGTGCGGCGACGGCGAT
Source organism: Xylaria flabelliformis (assembly GCA_007182795.1). Classification (NCBI taxonomy): domain Eukaryota; kingdom Fungi; phylum Ascomycota; class Sordariomycetes; order Xylariales; family Xylariaceae; genus Xylaria; species Xylaria flabelliformis. The sequence continues at coordinate 125,416 of VFLP01000069.1, read as the reverse complement.
GGCCGCGAAGAGGGTTGCGATGATGATGGAGGTTTGCATTTTGGTTGTTGGTTTGGGGAGCTTGAGAATGGATTTTGTAGTTTGTCTTTGAGAAGTTCGAACGAGAGTATGTAGTAGAGTGCTTGTAGATGGTGGCTTGATGATGTCCTGTGAGTTCAATACTTCTAACCGACGAGATCACGCAGCTTTATAGATCGCAAACCTTGGGTGGCGACAACAAGATTTCCACGGCAAGACTGTCATTGGAGTTATGATGACGGTAACTGAATAACTCATCTCATTCTTTGCCTTGTTTCTTGATGTCTGGTATGATTTTATCCTGGCTGTGTAATAGACCGGGGATTTTAGTGAAACCATGGGCCTGGAGTAGGTCTTAGGAGTCGTGAATATAGCTTCTTTACTTGGCCGAGTGTGATATGATTATGTCGATCACTACTCTCAATCATCATGCTGCCCCTGCATTTAAAACCCAGTTTAGTCAGGTCCGTTGGGAGGCGTCATCGCATCTCGGCTCTTAGAGGCGGGCGCGCGATCTAGAAGCTTAATTATGGGTTCCCTCAGTGATACGTATATCACAATCGACTTGATGTTCCCGATGGTAAAAAATGGTTGACGATACTCTTCAGCTCCTTAACTTCGTTGTGTGAAGTAAACACGACGACCGCTGGTTTTGTACGGGATCGAGGCAACTATCTGTGAAATTAATAAAGCATGCAGAGAATTAGCTCATATTAGCTGACTCTCAGCAACTTCGAATAACTGAAGCAACATTAGCGGTGTAAGCTGAGAGAGGTAATTCGTCAGATAAGTCCAGTTCTTGACCCGTGTTGAAAGAGTTGAGATCTATTGGTGTAACAAGGCAGGCATGTTGGCAAGTTTTGGCGAAGACACAGCCGAGCTATGACGATGATATCTGCCACTACTCTGGGGAACACCCCGGCCGTTAACTGACAAAAATATTAGACACCCGGGGGAACACAATCCAATCTGAATCTGCAAGGGCAGAGTGGGGTGATGCACACCTCTTTTACGAACCGATGCTGGCGGGAAGTTGTAGCCGGAGAATTAGTTAGACATAGTGGTGGTGATGATGGAGGTGTGGTAGGTAGGGATGTCTTGGCGCTCATCTTGCATGAATGTACATGGGAGGCTCTGCCTGGCAATTTCGAAACATTCGCATAGAGGCACGTCGCGTCGGAGATAACAACGAAAACTTCGTCATCGCAATTATAATCGGCTCTTGGAGCCACGTTAACGATCGCCTTCAATATAGAATGACAACAAGGTCATCTAGGTAATTATGCAGGACACCAATGCCTCAAAGTTAACAGAAACGTTACGCGACAGCATCACATAGCGCTGCGATCCAAAAATAACACTCAAGAAAAAACCAATCGCATCTGTACAAGCACCAAAGCTTCATATTGCCACAATGCCCACGTCAGAAGAGAAGCCGACAGTGGCGTAACAAAAAAGAGAAAACAGGAAACGCGCAAGAGATCGGCCGGGCGTGGATACCGTAACGGGTTATAGTCTCAGATATGAGAAAACAGCTTAATACTAAACCCGGCATATATCAAACGTTAGCAACGCTACACAATAGGACAAAAACGTTACGCTACACGCTACACCACAAGCCGTCGATCTCTGTAGTGTTTCTTATGTTGTCATTGCCTACTCTCCTGTTGTTATTATTGACTTGGATACAGAATAGCAAGAGACTTATGTTATCATCCGCCACCTCTTTATTCGTCATCAATCATGCCATGCCAGGTATACCTCCTTATTGCCTGTGTAAGCCAGATATCCAGGTCAGGTAACACTATGATAACCTTTCAGTGTGTGAGAATTCGCCTATTTTGTCTGGAATGTGATGACGAATACTGGATTTAGACGGCTCGCTCATAGGACGGGTGGGCGCTTGCAGAATAAGATACTACTAGTCGTTTCCGCAGGACCGATATTCACAGGCAGAGCTCAGTCCGAGATGAGGAAACGCTGGTAGTTATTCTGGGCGCTGGCAATTATCGTGAGACCTGCGCACTAGTACGAATACCATCTCATCTATCATTGCAGTGTCTATCCCGGTTCGATTTGCCGTTCCCACGCCAGTGATTACACACCTATATATTTTGCGACTTTCGATTAAGCATAGAAATTGACGGTCTGTAAGCAAAGTTAGTTTGAAAGTAGCAAAGCGGACAGGGTGTTGTGAGAAACTTACATCCTTCTTCTTGGCCTGCACCTCCGCGATGGCATCCACGTAGTGTTCGTGACTGATCTTGTTCTTTCCCATCCGCAGCGCAATCATACCCGCCTCAACACAAACGGCCTTCAACATGGCACCACCAAATTCGTCGGTACTACGTGCCAGTTCTCCCCAGTTTACACTGGCATCTACCGTCATCTTCCGCGAGTGAATCTTCAAAATTTGAGCTCGGGCTTCCTCGTTTGGCAAGGGGAATTCGATCTTTCGATCCAGACGACCAGATCGTAGCAGGGCAGGATCAAGGACATCAACACGATTTGTAGCGGCAAGAACTTTGATCCGATCATCGGACGCAAAACCATCCAGCTGATTGAGCAGCTCCAACATAGTTCGCTGAACTTCTCTATCACCACTCTTCTCACTATCAAATCGCTTGGTACCAACAGCATCAAGCTCATCGATGAAAATGATGGCCGGGGCCTTCTCCTTGGCTAGGGCGAAGCAGTCTCTTACGAGTTTTGCACCGTCTCCGATAAACATCTGGACCAGTTGGGGTCCAGCAAGTTTCAGGAACGTAGCATCGGTCTGGGCGGCGCAAGCTCGTGCTAGTAGCGTCTTTCCGGTTCCCGGAGGACCATACATCAAGGCACCTTGAATCCAGTTAATACAACATTCAAATATTCAGAGGGAGGGCGAGGACAACCTTTGGGTGCCTTGATACCGATTTTCTTGAAGCGCTCAGCCTCCTTCATAGGCCAAACGATGGCTTCAACCAGTTCCTCAATCTGCTTATCCAAGCCACCGACATCGGTGTATTTCTCAGTTGGTTTCTCGTCTACCTCCATTGCCTTTACCCGGCTATCATATTCAGCTGGTAAAGTATCCAGAATTAGATATGAATCCTTATTCACACCAATAAGGTCACCCGGTTTAAGAGCATTGGGGTCGACGAGGCCGATGAGTGGTAAGAAAATGGTCTGCCGTGTTGAAGTCTTGATGACAGCAGACTTGCCGACCCGTGTCGCATCCAAGTCAATATTAGCCCCTTCTTCGGACGATTCAGCGGTCGGATCAAGGTCTAATAGTTCGACAACGTTGCCGACAAGGTATGGTAATTGTCTATATAAAAGTTAGCTCCGGGTTGCCGTTAGAAGGAGCTGGGGTTGGGGCGAGGCAGACCGGTTGTTGGCGATCTTTTCTACGTTCTCCTTGATTTTCTCAGCCATGGTAGCCTTCTCATGCGACAACCTTTGATACTCGCTCTTCATGATCCTGGCGTCATTCTCGAGTAGGCGTTTGCGAGTCTGTAGATCTTGTGTGCTGAGGCTAAGAATCTCCTCGTCTAGAATCTCGTCTTCTTCAGGCTGAGCATCCTCCATCTCAGCATCGCCCTCATTGTTTGGCTTGCTGTTCTCTTTGCCTCGGTCCTTGTCCTTCTTGTCCTTGTCATCGCCCGACCCGCGGCGCGGGATGTCTACGCCCTGTATGCTCGACATGACGGGATCGTGTGTGGTTGGTGGAGTAGATGTTGCAAGTTAGACAAAAGTTACAGTTGCCGTAGCGCAAGAGATAAAATCGAGGCGGGGTTTTTTAGGACGGGTGCAGATGTGAGAAAGGTTACAATAGTATGGCGATGAGTGCAGAGGTAGGTACTTGCGATAGCACCTGTGGCGGTGGGCGGACCAAATCACGATGGTCGAACTGATAGATAGTTGTGTGTCGATGATGATCAATCGAGTGAGCTTCCAGCTTCAATCGGACCCAGAGCTCCAAGGCAGGCGTTGGCGCGTAATCAGGCGAATGCAAAAACCGGGGCACTAAACCAGCCCACCAGAGCCGCGTACCTGGATACGGCAAGAATACCTACCTAGATAAGCATACAGGGCTTAGTTACAGGCTACCATAAGGGAAGCGATAGGCGAGCACAGCAGTATCTGTCAAGTACCGATGACACACCTTCATGTACCCACCTTCTTACAGCGATTAATGATAAGGTAAACCAATCGATCCGTCATTCAAGCTTTAGCTTCCTTCTGAACCGTCTTCCATTTGCCGGCTTTGAAATCAATATCGCATTCACTAGAACGCAGGAAATGATAACTTACACCCGTGCAACCTGTCTATAGACGATTCCGTTACACTGGCTGGACTACTCTGGACACGACAACCGGCTCCTGAATCGACGGATGCCGCGCATGCGCATGTGACGAGTCAACACGGGGGAGCTGCTTCTCGTGATATCATGACTGCACCCTCATCCACGCCCAAGCTGACACCGCAGTTTTGCTTCACGACCGTTGCTCTGAGAGGTGTGTTGCGTTCTGCGACTGAGATGTCTCTGCCACAGGCAAGCTCATAGCGATTGCAGATTTTCTACGTGTGTCTCGGGGTGCCATTGACGATTCCATCACCCAGAATCTCAATGCACTTGTGACGCCTGCTAGGTCGGGCTTCGACCCTACTTCCACTTCTATCCGGGCCCCCCGAGCCTCCGCCAAACAGATCGACCCCCAGTCCTGCCAGGCCTTCAAGGATAAGGTGTTATTCCCCTCGTGGCAGGCGAGGTCCGATGTCTTGACGTACTGTGCGTACGTCGCCACAAGTCCTGACCCCGACGACCCTGAGATCATGTTGCGATCTACAGAGAATGAGAAGAATCATGAGCGAATTGTCGACGAGCGGTTAGATCCCTACTCTGGTCGATACTTCCCCCGGGAGCCTCGGACCGAGAAATTAGCATTGCTGTTGAGGCAGGAAAGAAGCGTCGAGCAAATCGTGCGATCCCGGACTTGGGGCCTTGTCCAGGAGAGGTGCGGCAACGGTAGCTTTCAAAGCGCCGAAGAGGCCTTAAATCAGTGGCGGCAGGGTAGAGAAACCCCTAAGCCATAATGTATATTACTAGGAGAGGTCTTGTTCTGAACCTCTCGTACAGTGAGGTGGGGCAGTAGGTGTAGAGTATAGCCCCGTGTATTAGTTATTGTATCCATCATCACTTTTACTACTCTTCGTGGCAATGAGAATATTCTGAACCCTTTCACGCCTCCTGTTGTGCAACTACCCAGCTAAACGCTAATGTCTCGCCGTGGGGTAGGTAGCTACCTTATGTAGGTATCTACTTGAAAGACGTAGGTACTTAACCTACCTATGTCAAGTTGAAGACTTGGGTAATTCAGCCCCGCGGCTCAGTACCTAGGGGTACTGTAAGTAATGAGTTACGAGTTACGAGTGGTCCGAGCTCAAAAATTAGACCCTTAGAACAGTCTGCGGCTTTAAAGCTAAGGTACTTAGTACTTAATTATAGTGGGCTACAGCGAATCACACAGCTCCGCTAAACAACCGCCAAAAGACCACCACCACCACCACCACCATCATACTACAGTAGTGGACTTAGGTAACCATATTTCTTGTAGATGTGTCCAGAGACGCCCCGTTTGCCTTCCCCATTCCCGAGCTTCCATTGGGCCTTCTCCTCTTTCCAGACGCACTTTCGACCCGCGATCAAGGTGTAGCGTCGTGGCTAGTGATTGGTGCACAAAGTGCCTACGATCCCTCGCTCTAGCGACGACACATATAGCTACGACGTCTTCGTTTGCGCGCTTCCAACATCACCCTCCCGCCAGCCACGCGCCGTCGACACCATACCCAGTCCCCTTTGCGATCGTGTCGAGGCAGGCAGTGTCTGTCTATTTGGTCTCTCTTTTGGTCCTCTAGTCTCACGGTGATCAGTTGATCACTTACAGTCATGCCGCAACCTCTCAGTGCGAAAGAGAACTCGCTCTTTCGCCAGGTTATCCGCAACTATGAGGACAAGCAGTACAAGCGCGGTCTGAAGGCGGCCGAGCAGATTCTCAAGAAAAACCCTAAACATGGAGACACGATGGCCATGAAGGCCCTAATCATCAACTCAACCGGCAAGACGGACGAGGCTTTTGCCCTGGCTAAGGAGGCTTTGACCGCCGACATGAAGTCGCACATATGTTGGCATGTCTACGGTTTGCTGTACCGCCACCAGAAGAATTTTGAGGAGGCGATCAAGGCCTATAAGTTTGCACTGAAGCTGGAGCCGGGCTCGCCGCAGATCCAGAGGGACCTGGCCTTCCTACAAATACAGATGCGCGACTACCAGGGCTACATCCAGAGCCGGACAGCCATGCTGCAAGCAAAGTCGCAGCTGCGACAGAATTGGACCGCCCTCGCCGTCGCCCATCACCTGGCCGGTGATCTCGCGCAAGCCGAAAAAGTCCTGACTACCTACGAAGAGTCTCTCAAATCGCCTCCCTCCCATACCGACTACGAGAACTCGGAAGCCCTCATGTATAAAAATTCCATCATCGCAGAAACCGGCGACTATCAAAGAGCACTTGATCATCTCGAGTCTATTGCTAAGCACAATCTCGACCGCCTTGCAGTATTAGAGCTAAGGGCCGAGTATCTCGCAAAACTCGGCAGGAAGCAGGAGGCCGCAAAAGCATACAGAGCACTGTTAGAAAGGAACCCGGAACACTCGGAATACTACAACAAACTAACAGAGGTTCTGGGCCTCAATGATGATGATGGAACAGCCCGCAAGGCTATCTATGACGAATACGTGAAGAAGAATCCCCGTTGTGACGCTGCCAAACGGTTACCTCTGACCTTCCTTGCTGGTGAGTGATAGAGAATCTGGGAATGCTCGTGTTAGATAAGGCTTGGCTAACTAGACCATAGGCAATAATTTCCGCGAAGCTGCCAAAACTTACCTGTCGCTGATGCTAGACAAGGGCGTGCCATCTACATTTGCAAATCTCAAGCATCTTTATTCTGACCCTTTCAAGAAGCAGACATTGGAGTCTTTGGCTCTCGAGTATGTCAAGGAGAGGGAATCTCAATCTGGAGGCGAAGCAAACACGGAGGGGGAGCTAAAAGGCACACCGGCCGGTCTTTACTACCTTGCTCAGCATTACAACTACAGTCTATCCCGGGATCTTACCAAAGCCTTAGAGTATGTCGATAAAGGTCTCAAACTGGTGCCTGAGAACGTCGAATTTTATATGACCAAAGCCCGGATATGGAAACATCATGGCAATACACGCAAGGCGGCAGAAATTATGGACCAAGCTCGAAATCTTGATTTGAAAGATCGATATATCAACACGAAGTCCGCGAAGTATCAGCTGCGAAACAACGAAACCGCTAAAGCCTTAAAGACGATGGCATTATTTACTAGAAGTGACTCATCCGCTGGACCTTTGGCTGAGCTCATCGACATGCAGAGCATATGGTATTTGACAGAAGATGGTGAGGCTTCTGTGCGCAATGGACTCATCGGGTTGGCACTGAAGCGATTTCATTCCGTGTATAACATATTTGATGTCTGGCAAGAAGATCAATTTGACTTCCATAGCTTTTCGCTGAGGAAGGGTCAGATTCGTGCGTATGTCGACATGATTCTATGGGAGGACAAGCTCCGCGAACATCCATTCTACACGCGTGCCGCACTTGGGGCAGTTGCAGCATATCTCGGTATACACGACAGCAAACTAGCCACGAACGCGATCAACGGCTCTGCCAATGGCACAGAGGAGGATGACGCGGAGAAGAAAAAGGCCTTGAAGAAGGCGAGGAAAGAGGCTCAAAAGGCTGAGCGGGAAGCGGCAGAACACGCTGCGAAACAGGATCCTAATAAACCCAAAGCTGCCACTTCGGACAACGCCAAGAGGGATGACGACCCGCTTGGACTGAAGCTTGCTTCGACTGATCAACCATTAGTCGAGGCTACTAAGTTCCTGTTGCCAATCCTTCAGTTCAGTCCAAAGAACATCGATGGCCAAGTTGCTGGCTTTGAGGTGTACATCAGACGAGGTAATTTCTCCTACCATTCCTGTTTCCCAACTTCTTATACTCACTTCGATAGAAAAATACCTTCTCGCCCTGCGATGTTTGAACGCCGCGCTTGCCATCGATGCGACTAACCCGGTTGTCCACGAGCAAGCCGTGCGTTTCCGCAAAGAGCTGAGCTCCAAGTTGGCATCCTTGCACCCTAAGGTCGCCGAAGTTATAAACACTGAATTCACAGCCATTCCTTCCTCAACCGACCTGAAGAAGTATAACACTGAATTCTTGAAACAACATAAGGATAGTGCTTCTCATGTAGTCTCGGCCGTCAAGATTCAGAAGCTCTTAGGAGAAGATCAGAAGACTTGCGAGAAGGCTCTGTTCGACATCCTTAAATTGAAGAGCGACGACTGGGAGCCAGCGGCTGAAGCCCTGGGACTGCTATTCCAGTGGCGAAGTAGTGAGGCAGAAGCCTTTAAGAAGGCTGCCGAGGACACATGGCCAGAAGTGACTCTGTTCCAACCTCCCCCTTCCCCTCCCAATGCTACTAAGCCTGCCGAATCGTAACACAATCGAAACTTGTGAGATACCTACCCCTTTTACCTAAAAAAGACGATTGATGTAGGGATCAGTAAGCGAGGTTGGAGTATTAACTCACTGAGCTACGACGGTTTTACATATCATGATAAGCCACTGTACGTTAAAATGACATGAGGGAAGACAAAATTTTATAGCATGGACATGTAGGCGTTGCCCATAAGAAATATCAAAATATTCAGAATCTTGGACCAATTTAGTCTTGTCTACGCCATTGCAGTGAGTTGTAGTGCCTACCCGTTGATTGATTTAAGACAATACAGCCCAGCACCAGATTGAGCCTGAGAGATATACTAAGCTTATTGAAGATTTGAAGTACGCGCATCGCATCCTGGGGCTCATTATCACGCACGCACATGAAAATTGTCCGAATATTTTTCTTCAGATACAACCAAGCCCCAACCAGGACGTAGCAAATAAGCGAATAATGTTCGTCAATTTATCGTCAATATATACCCTAAAACTTTCATTTCATTTCTTGGTCATTCTGTGTTATTTTTCCGCGTGATAATGAATGGGGACCAAAAGCCCAAGCAAACAAGGACTTTGTGTAGCCTTTCCCTACTCCCTGACTCCGTCCGATGCCAATGCTTTTGGTCGTTTCTTTTCCCTTCCGGCAAATGCAATGCAATGCAGTCTGTTTGTTTGTTCGTATTTGTCGTTGAGTTCGTAAATAGTTCATATATGGATATACTTCGTGATGGATGGATGCAACGTTTAGATGGAAACATAGGAAATTTTGAATGAATGTTGGTTGCTTCTTTTCTCTTGCTCAATAATGAGATTCAATCCACTTTGGATTGCAGGAACCCTTTCTCATCAAAATGGCAGGAGAGCGCAGTTATCTTCTTGGCGGATTGATGATGGATGAGGGTAGATGGGCGAGTTTGTCTCATGCCATGAATCAGATTGCGATCCAGGACATCTCTCTCCTGCGCTTTCTTCGCGTTTGCGATAAGCGTCCTTTGGAGATGATCAAACATCCACACGGCATAGTTAGGCCCTTAACACCTTGTCTTGCGGCGACACTATCTCCATTATTAGCTCTCACTGCAACAATTGCAACTGATTGTCTAACACTTACGGCTTTGACGGACAGTCGGTATGTCTCGCGTGTAGTTTGATACCCAGTAGCCCATGAACACACAGCTGGTTGTTCGCTATAAGATTTGCGTCAGCAATGCTTACACCCACATACACAGCCCCCCGCAAGGGACCACGCCCACAACAACTTACAAGGCTCAAAACCACCCCTCGGGAAATCCTTGATAACGTCGTAATCCTCCAGGGACGCGGCGTCCCGCGCGTCGGCGATAGCCCGCGCGGATCTCGCGCCCAGCGACTTGCGCGTGAGGTCGAAGAAGCACCAACCCTCCAGTCCGACACAGACGAACGAGATGAGCGGCAGCAGATACTGCAGAGCGAACCAGTCCTCCAGGAAGGTGGCCACGGGGGCCGCGAACGGCATCTCCCAGAGGCCGCTGCCGAGGCCGTAGGCGTGAAGACCGAGTGTACCAGCCATGGAAGGCATGGCGCGATGGATGGGGAAAGGAAAAAAGAGAAGAGGAGGAGGAGGAGAGGAGGAGGGGCAACTCTAACATCTTATAACACACGCCCGCCGGCACACACACACACGATAAAACCAACATTTGGCACCATACCGCCTGTTTTTTTGCTTGCCGTTACCGTTACTGTACCACCCTATCTAGCGTGGCCACCGACATGCCCGACTGTGGATCGGGGCGTGCACCGATTGGGCCGACTCTCGCGCGCGGCCACGGTTTGCAGGGTCCTCACCGCTCAAAGTGTCATGGTTCGGTGGGTACGAAAAACACCCCTTTTTCCCTCTTCACCTTCTCTTCTCCCAGCCATCGTCAACCACGTAGTATGCCCGGCCCACAGTAGGATGTTGCTCGCGCCAGTCAGTCATGATTGTCGTTTCACCGTTGGCCGGAACGGACATGGCGACCGGGGTCACAGGAGTTCATGTGCGCGATGCGCGGGTTAGTGTGGATGTGGGTGAGCTAGGATGGGGAATGGGAAAATGGAAATGAGGGTATGGGTATGGGTTGTATCGTGGGCTCGGTCGAAGGTGGTGCGTGCGTGCCCAACCACCTTACTATCCAAATCGTCTTTCACCGGTCAGCGGTCCGAATCGTCGCCAAGACTTTTATCAAGTGAGAAAGTGGCGGATGAGCAACAAACCAGACGAAGAGGAATTGGTCTGTGTTTTTTCTTGATAACGGACATGAGCCGCAGTTGACGCGAACTTGAGCTGAGAGTAACTAAGTAGTACAGCATAGTTACTGTTTCTCGTGTCCGATCAAAAGCAAAGTTGGGGTCCGGCGCCGGCTTTCACTCAACTAACTAATCCATATTTATCTGATCTTGAGGATGCCATGCACTCAGAGCCCGTTATCTCCCCAAGGGCACGCGATCACCAATAATTATCTATCAACATCATGATGCGATAGTATGTTTGTGAATCCGAGTCCTATTACTTGAGCACCCGTATGTTCTTCGAGATATAGTGTTGCTTGTAAATCAACAGGCTCAGTGCCCGTTCAGGTCTTTGGACGCTTCGTCGGTATCATCACGAGACGAGGTCATATTAAAATCGGTGCGCACCAATCTGTGTGCAGATGCTGACTTAATCAAATCGCGTTGCGAGACATGAGTGGCTCAGAATGAAGCTGCGAGGCTTGTGGCGTGGCTAGCGGAACTGGACATCACATGTGCATGGAACGGTGGAACTGCTCTAGCCGTGTTATGGTTAGCTGCATATTGGCTACGCCTACGCACATGGATTTAGAAACGATCTTATCAATCATACCATTTACACTTTACCAAACAAATTTCGTTACGTTTAGCAACAACCCCAAGGTCACGCCGTGGCATTATTTTCATGTGTTCTTGACTCTCAACCCACTTTGGGCTGCAATGCGCTCCAGCGGCGATCCGTTCTGGTTTATAGCAGTCTATGCAGTTTTCCACACTATAGTCAAAACCTATCAACTTCATATGATAGTGATAGTCGTGCCTCGCACTCCGTCAAACCAGTGAGGTGTTATGAGCTTAACTACTCCAAATCGTCGATGTTTGTCATGTCCTTTCACTCTCTACCGCAGTCAGTCCATTTACACACAACTGTCCGGGTACAACGTGCTCCGCTAGGATTGGTGCTAGCCAGCTATTATTTCTGCTGTCCGTATAAGTGCAGAAGCAGAATATCGTATGCCTATGATGCAGTTCCGCTACAAAGTCGATCGATATTAACTCAACCTCGGTGCCACCTCGATCTCGAAAAACATCAAGGGCTGTCTTGTCGACATGGTCCTTTTAATGAACGACAACACCCAGCGGGCCCACTCCAACTTTGTTTGGCTGCATTGCCTCGGCTCATAGCATCATTGCCCAGCTGAGGTACCTAACTCATCCAAGAGAGAGCAAAACGCCAGCGTACCAGACACTTAAATCGTCCAGGTAAGATTGTAAACCTGATGCTAATCTGTTTTGCTGAAGAAACGTGTCACCTATGATCAGACGCCCTTCAAAGGTGAGCTCGTTGTGAGCATAGTCTTTTGACTTTGAAGACTGAGCTTGCATGAAGTGGAATGGGTTAGGTATTGTAAGTGAAACTTCAATACGCTGGCTCATGGACTCGATCCTCTCGGGCACTCAGTGGCATGGCATCCGTGGTACATGCTTGACACTCCACCACAGCCACTACACGGGATACTCACGCCATAAGTACACTTGTTACAGGTTGCGCAATGCCAGTCGCGCCAGTCATTACACTCGCGACATATTGGACAGTGCCACGTGGAGTCCACCTGTTCCCAGCGACCACCCCCGAGGACGAGCTGTTCCAACTCTATGTCCAGATCCCCCAATCTACCGGCTCCCAAGCCACCCCAGCCGCCTCCTCCCCTACAGAAAGAGAAGAAGTACAAGTCACAGTCTTCGCTGCTGAGGAGCCCCATGCGCAGAAGCATGCGCTGCAACTCGACCTTACGGCTGCTCAACAGTAACTGGTCACCTGTATAGTCCGACGACATCGCCTCGAACTCGTCCCACATCTCTTGCCAGTTCTTGATATCTTCGTTGAACTCGGCCAACCCGGGGCGCAACTCCCTCTTCAAGTAACGGAATAGATTGTCAAGCGTAAGCCGCTCAAAAGTCTCGTCCGGCATCTTCTGCAGCTGCGTGACGAAGCACGGGTGTAGTTTGTGTGCTGTTCCATCGGCATTTCTGCCGAACAAATCGTTCATATTCATCCTAGTAATGCGATTGCCGCAGCCGTCGCCGCACCCGCAGGATTCATTACAGCTAATACCCGCCTTGCTGCAAGCGCAGCTGCGACAGCTGTTCGACTGCGAGCGACATCGACAGCGCTTTGGCGGCGGTGTGTTCGCAATGTCAAATCTGTCGATCTATATAAGCGGCATTAACACGGATGTTTACATTTGAGGGCTTTGCGTCCTATCAGTAAGGAATATATAAGCTGACCTCAGTCTCGACCGCATTAGGATTGTAGCGAAGCTCGCCTGGATCGCTAGGAACGAAATTACCAGGATCATTTGACATAAAGAAATTAAGGATTTCATCGAATTCAATCCATTCTTCAGAATCGTCGACGTGTACGGGGGGACGCGCGTCGAAATCCTGATTCGTATTCGTACGCTGTCGTTTGTTGCTGCGGCCTTCCATTCTAATCCCGTAGTCCAGCACTTGCGAAGATATGAGAACTGAGGTGGCCAAAAGGTATGCTGAGGGAGTGGACGAACGATAATAAATACTTTTCGATTATCAGCCTGCAATTGTAGTTGCCCATCCAACGTGTCACGGAACGCCCGCCCGGAGACATGGAGTATCAGGCACGGGCCCATGAACCGGATATATAAAACTAGCGGAACGAGGTTTCCTCTTGTGGAATAACGATCAATCAATTTAAGATTTGCAATAGCAGATCACCTACTTCTCTTATTTTCAATAGAAACCGCCTCATGGCATCACGAGCTGAAGCCGATGCAGGCAACAATGTGTGGCAAGTTCTGAATACTAGACGCGACGCCCGACCCATCTAAAGATATATCTTAAAGACGCCTCAATTCAATACGAGGAGCCTGCCGAGAGTCACCGACCAACTGCGACCCGGATCCGGTATATCTACAATATCCCTGCTCTCATATCGTCAAGCGGCATAACGTACACTTATGGCTTCACTTTGACAAGGTTTTTGCTCATCTCTAGACGGCCTTGTTGTGACAACGCTTTGAGCTACCCCTAAGCTCTGGGGGAGTAGGGCAAGTGGTGCGAGCGCTTCCCTTAAGGTAATATTGATGAGGTCGTTGCAATTGCTGATTCTCAAGTCGGAAAGACATGCGAAGGTACGAAGTATTGGTTGCTACAACGCAATGATGAGGAAACAAGAAGAACCACAAAGGTAAAATCGTATAGACGGACATGCCCATTTCACCAAAGATCAGAGCACGAGTGACACATCCGCATACATTATTACCGTGGAGTGCATAGTCAGATTTTCTTTCGGCCCGCTTCCAGTGCCATGCCAAAATATGGCAGTTGGACGTTAAAGGTCTCCGGCCACCAGACACTACTCGACTCACTACCTTCAATCAATCTGGCCGTAGTTACGCTCGTCAATCGTGTGCTATTTTTACCTTGCGAGTGAAGAGAATCGTGCACTGAGGCAGTGCCGGTGGTCAGTTGCAGACTTAGCTAATAAGGAGGCTGACTTTTCTGTATTTAATGTAAGGTTCTCAGCGGGAGAAGACTCTAACATACTTAATACTTCACCTTAGCTTTCGTTGATTGTTTTCTCCATCTATTCATTCCACTTACGTTCTATTTCATCAAGCAGTTCCATACTCAATCAATCAATTTTCGCAGGTCTTGCATGCGTAATCGTCAGATTATCTCCTTGGCCGAGCCTTATTAGGGGTAGGCAAGTTCACTCGAATCACTTCAATGTTGACAGAGAATCAACTTCGACGCATACAATGAGCAGATAAGTCTTTAATAATACACAGAACCATAACCGAAATTTGGGTTGAGGGTGGCCAGTCGCTCAGTCGATTTGAGTGTATGCAAGGATGAGCGAAAAGTAATGTGAATAGCTTCTCTTGCGGTATTATACTGTATCGCAATATCACCCACGGCAATAAGCTTTGGATCCATCTCGTAATCTTCTCGATTACGTTGCGAACAATGACAATTTGGCGTTTTGGTAAAACTGAACTCCATCTTTTACGAAGGCATATTTCTCGCTTTTCCTCTGCTGTTCTCAGCACAGCTTTTGAAATGTCTAATTTTCCTATCTGGGCGTGTTGAAGATTGACTTAGGCCTCGGAACCTAAGGAATCGTAGGCTTTTTGCCAATAGTCAGCGATTAAGATCTGGAACGGCATAGCCGACTTGATAGGATCTCGTTCAAAAACGATATTTCTGAACTATAGCATATTCATGACTCGGAGCTGGATAGAGACATGGAATGAGAGGGTACAAGAAGATAGGAAAGCAAACGGCGTGTATCATTTGCCTTCCAGATTCTTCCGAGCGGCCCGCATATCATCGGTCTAGCTATGATGCATGGGCTATGTAGTACCGTCGCATCTAAGATGGCCTCCTGTATGACATCACGCTGTATGATGGCGCTGTGTCTATAGGTAAAACACGATTGCGTATTAATCGCAACTAGTGCATAGCTGTAGAGTCCAGCCCCCACTGTCAACATGTTGAAAAGACTGATAGGAGATAGGTAAACATTAATATAATTTAAGCATTGTGTCTAATAAAGTGAAAGATTATGTTCAAAATAGACTTATTATATGTGTATCTTTAGTTTACGTACTACGCCTTCGCCACCAAGGCTTGCATGTGGGTTTGGCTGTTAAGCTAGGCAGGTGAAGTTTAATTGAAAGGCGGGATATATGATGATATGACTGAAACTGCATTAGAGGACTTTATTTGCTTGGCTTTCTCCGAGACCCCATAAAGTCTTTGACGAATACGGCGTGGTCTTAATCTAAGGACATGGCATTAATCAAGATGGGAGCACTACATCGGACAAGACTCTTCAACGAAGCACATGTGTAGGGGCTGTTGGATCTTCCGATCCTATCGAAAGGCGTGCATAGAGATAAGGCAGTCGTTCGTTTGATTGGATGGAGCTCTACGTGTCTTGGTAGAATACCCGAATGCCGCTACTTCAGGTAGTACTATTTTGCCGGCGGCTTCCTGATGTAGTACTTCGTGTCATCCTCGCAATAAGTATGATGCTACGCGTAAAGCATGTGTCGGCGCCACACGCTGATTCGGACCTTCGCCTTAATTGATCTCATTTCCCTAGGGAAGAAGTTGTCGCTGATGGTCTTCTCGTATCCAATTCTTCGATTGAGATATTAGAAATGGTGCAGGCCATCGTGGTTGTTCAAAGATGTGTATTATATCAATGTCGGCTCTGACGAATTCCTTACCTGATAATTCTTGGTTGCCTCGAGCGTGCTGTTTCGGTATATACTAAGGTGACACAGCATCACCCAGGTGTTTAAGCTACCCTTACAGGTGCTTGCCGTTTTCGTCAATATATCTTGACGCAACGAACTTGTCGAAGATGAAGGAACCATTGCAGGTCTGGGCATCGGCGTCTAGATGGCTTACACCACCAAGCTCCGCCTGCGATTACTGGTGGCAGCTCACCGGACCACATTTGGCAGCTTTGGTTGAGTCGGCAGGCTATTCTGTCGAGAAGCAATTCGAAGCATTGCTATTCTACTACAACTGGATTGTAAGCTGTGATCGAATTTGATTATATCTCTTATTGTCTAAGACGGGCGAATAGATTCCCAATCTAGGCCCTGCACCAAGTCCAGACGGTGCTGTGCAGTGGAAGTGCGTCCCACTTGGCGGCGCTCCGATCGAATATTCTTGGAAATGGAATATGGCCGGTGGAGAGCCGGATATCCGGTACTGCTTCGAGGGGATCAACGAACTCACGAGCGAGGATTATGACCCGCTGAACCAGCAGGCCACGCGGCTTCTTCTGCACCGACTCCGTTCAGTAGACCCGTCCATTGGGATTGGCCTGGCGGATCACTTCTGCGCTACCTTGTTTGACCATGACAACTCCAAATACGCCGAGGAGGTCGCATCCGTCACGGGCGCTCGCACGACCATCTTGATGGCCGCGGAGCTCGTTCGTTCTGGCCACAAGTTCAAGACTTACTTCATGCCTCGTAAGCTTGGGAGAGTCGATACCAAGATTCCGCTTGAAGCCTGGGATGAGTCGCTTGCAGAAATCGACCCGAATAACGAAGCCCGTGCAATGCTGTGGGATTTCCTCTGTAACGACCCTGAAGGCAGATTACTAACACCCTAGTCAGTAAACCTTTAAATAACATGTATCATGTTCTCGTGTTAATGCTGATTGGGTTACTACAGCATGGTCGGAATCGACAACAGCAAGGATCCATCGCAATCCCGCATCAAGCTCTACTTCCAGACCCCCAGCACAAGCTTCTCATCTGTGCGTCAGATAATGACACTTGGAGGCCGCCTGAAAGTCCAAGATACGCGATTGGAAGACTTCCGCGAGCTTATCTTGTGCGCATTAACCCTTCCCGCAGATTTTCCAGAGGCGGCCGACCTGCCGCACCCCAACCACAGGCCCCTCAACGACGACTTCGCCGGCTTCGCCATCCTGCTTCAGGGCTCGACCTGCTATTTTGACATTGCCATGGGCGCAAAAGCTCCCGAGGTCAAGTACTACGTGCATGTAAGGGGCTATGCACGCGATGATCTCAGTATTGCCCATGGCGTCACATCATGGATGCAATCTAGGGGGCGAGGGGCGTTCTGTCAGCGGTACCTCTCCTCGTTGGACCAAATCTGTCAGCATCGGCCATTGGCAAAACGCACTGGCATTCAGACATACTTGAGTTGTATGCTCAAGCAGTCGGGAGAGATGGACATCGCATCGTATCTTTCTCCGGAAGCGTTCCATCCGGATCGTCTGGGACACACTGACGGTCGCTCTTGAACAGAACATGGGTTGTAATACAGACGACAGTACTCAATACAGTACCGGCCTTGTTCATTTAGGCATAAAAGTTGTCGATACAGTCCCATGCTCTCTTTTACCTTCAAAAAGAAAACTATAATTGTTCAAAATCCTGAATAGTATGTAGGTTCCATTATAAACACGATAAAACAGATTCCCTCTTGCGTATATGCGGCTCTACGCTCTCAACTCGTCTCGTTATCCAATATTAAATTAAAGACTACTATTAATAACCATGCCTTGTACGTGGTATTGACGCGCATGCTCACTTTGTATATCTATATGATATATTCACGCCCTTCCATACTACAATAAATAACTAGGATGAGTGGAAGTAGGTACACAGCCGAATTTTACAGGTCGCAGGGGATTGAACTGTCGAGATAGAATCGAGAGTGTGGTCGCGCAAGCCCATGATTTCTTTACTCCGTAGCCTGTAAAAGGCGAGTATAAATTATAAATCTCCGTATCTTGCTACCGCGATTACAATAACTAGCTGATATGCCTACGCGTCCCTTCGTCTGTTTACAGGTGGTCGGGCGTACTACCTTCGCAATATCCTTCACCATTTTATCGATAAAGACTGGCGTAGGGTTATGGATGCTATCAAGGCCGGGATGATGAAGGGTTCGGCGATCCTCATCAACGAAACTATCCTCTCCGAAAATTGTCTGACCCCGACGGCTGCACAGGTGGACATGACCATGCTGGCGACCTAGACGTCGGAGGAACGGTGGGAAGAGAATTGAACACGGCTGCTAAATGAGGCCGAATTTTCATCGTCAAGAAGTGCACGTACTCTTTGAGTACCAGGATGCGTTATTGGTTGTTGTGTCGCGGCGAAGTATCAAAATGACTGGAACGGCTCCTTCCTTTAATAAGCTATGGCGTTTCGGAATTGACTTTGTCAATTGAAAACTACTTTTTGTTGGACATCTGTATGCTTGTGCTTTGTATACTAGGTAGTCAGTAGAAATACATGTGCCTACCCTCAATTCTTCAGCTCTGGCTAAAATAGGACGCAAATGTGGTAATCACGTTCTGATATTGACTTGGGGACCCATTATGCAGGAATCAATTACACAATTGCTCTAGGAGAGTAGGATTGTGTGCGGTTTCCAATGTGTGTTGATAGCACCTTTTACTTCCTGCAAATTACCACACTGTCTATCCCTCGGCGCCTACCTCCCTACTACTCCTACGTCATAGAAGTCGCGTATAGGGGATCCTACTCCTTCTATCTAATGGTAATGACGGCATAGCTCAAGGATATCACGCAGTTCCTTCTAGGTTTTAGATTGGTGGCCACTGGAAAGTAGGTGGCTTAGAAGCTTTTGCTGCAGAATGAGAAGGACCTAGCTAGAAGTATCATAGAGGGTGATTTTGGATCGACTCTTCTCTCTTCGGCCTTTTTATCATTAGCATCAACATCAACAATAACATCAACATTAACACTAACATCCACATCCACATTAATAATAACATCCACATAAACATTAGAAGTAACACGAATAACAACATCATCACAATCAAATAGTACCAAAAAAAAGGAATAATCAAAAAAACCAGTGGCTGGTCCTCACCAAAAACCAGCCAGGTAAGCCGATCCTTCAAGGATATATAATCGAGAATGAAGTAATTATTAACCTTTCATGACGATACAGAACCCATTCCGCCCTAGCCGGCCCAGGCAATTCCCATCCCTTCCCCTCCAGCCATTCTCCACACGCCAGACGCCGCCGCCGGACAACCTAACGGCCCGATATCAACTCCCGCAGATCCACCTGAAGATGGCCCCGCGAATTCCGGCGCCCCAGACAATTATTCTGTGTGAGTTGGCCCCTTAGCTGCCCGCAGCCATATAACTGACAGTATTATAGCAGTATCGAGACAGCAAGGGGGCTCTCGGGGGAACCGGAGCCGTCGATATGTAGTGACGCGTGAGTTCCCCTTTCGATATTCGGTCTCCATTAGTCAACGACGCACCCATTAGAAATCAATGAAGGGTTTATCCAAACTAACCAGCTATTAATCAACAGGGATGCGAGCCGCCACCGGCCGAGCCTCTGGCGGAGAGTGGTGGCAAACATCTGGGGAATGGATCCAAGCGCTGGCTAGGAGGTGACAACAGCGGAGTGGGGTTTGGTTTGGCAGGTTCTAGGGACTATTTCGTTCCTTGTTTTTTTTAAATGGTTATACGACGTATTATCTAAGTTAAAGCAGCCAAAAATTGTCAGGGAACTAGCTCACGGCTACCATATAGTGTTGAACTAATGGGTTCTGTGTATATAAGTGGCTGAACCCCCCCTTGGATTTGGGTGGTTCAGGAATCGATTGATCACTCTATTGAGTCCTAACTACTACCCTCCTGGCTGCAGATAGGTCTCTCTATTCACTCCGGGCGCTTACCTTATGACAAAAAATATAATCTATAGCAATACATTGTTGTTTTATGTCTTCGTAGTTAAGTGTGATAGGTTAGCAACCTTAGTGTAGGTTGATTGATAATCCTTTAAAAGATTTTAAATCGAGTACCATATGTAGTTTGCTAAATCAGTCGGCTGCTTGATCGTTTTCAGGATTTGTTAGCTGTTTTAAAGGAAAGCTACGTCAGGCAGCCGCACTGGTTACATCGCCGAGCTCCTGTCTGTTCAACGAATAGGTGGAAGTCTCGAGTCAACGGTAACGTCGGTGAAATGGGATGCCGCACGATACAACCATTCCGCTCGCCAAAAGGTAGGCTTGCTGCTAAGAAGTAAGGATTGGGGCCCCAGTGTTTTTGATCGGTTGCATGGAGCCTCTTCACACCGTCGGGTCCAGTAACATAAAACCACTTGATGTCTTCCGGCGACGGGAATTCGAACCACTGCCCCGCCTCTTTCATCTGCTCATACTGCGTTGGCCGAATACTAAACGTCATCTCAGCTTGCCACCTGGGGCTCTCTCCCTGTTCTTCCATAACTGCTGTAACTCGCCATAGCTTATCCTTGTTCTTGAACTCGTACCAACATTTTCTAAATGCTTTGACTTCATGGACCATAAGCTGCAGGGGCCATGTAAATCGGCGAATCGCGCAGTGAAACCGTGTTCGTTTAAGCTCATTCTCTTTATTCACAAGTCCTGCCTCGATCATTTCCGCTATTATGCCGCCGATCTGATTTTCCTTGGCATCGACTTGCTCTCTGGTACAGCCCCTTTTTCTATAGCGAGGCCACTGAACGCGAAGAAATTTAGATTTCAGGTCTGGAATCATCGCTTCGTTCAGCCATTCGACATTCCAGCGTCTCTGCCATTGGGCTAGTGGGGGGTGTTGATTGCGATTACAACTCGGGTTGCTTGGTGATACTGAAGAAGAGTAAGCGGGCGGCTCTTGAGGCCCAGCAATGGGAATACTCATGGCGAATGATAATATAGAAAAATGTGTTTTAGATAGCAGTGTGAAAGAATAGCTTGCCGAGCTCTCAAGGAGATATTTGTGCCTTTTTCGTCATTCATGAATATCGGCTGTTTTGATCTAGCTTTTGCCATAGAGTGAAGAATTCCTAGAACTTGACAGCCGGATGAAACGAGTAGTCTTGAAAGCCATGGGAGGGTTTAAATACCCTTTGCTTCGGCCGCGCAAGTCTTCCAACATAGGGTTTGTAAGACCTAATTAAAGCCTATCGTGCTTCAGACGCGCGGTAGTTCCTGAAACCTATTTTTTTAAGCGTCAGACTCGGTGGTTTCATGGAGGCAAGAAATTTGGTAACGAAAATGACAGAAAACTAGGATAGCTTGTCGGTCTCAACTCAAAACTATGGAGTATGAAGGTCTATTGCCATCCTTTTACTTTCTAATACCTTTTGATTATACTGCCTTCTCTAGATCTATAGCGATCACCATGGACAAAGGGCATGTACGATTGGCCTAAGGAGGGTAGACCTCTTCACGCAACAACAGAGCAGAATAAAGCTGTGACGATGGTACTCTTACCAATCGAAAAACAAATGGATGCTCGCAACCCGATCGGCCAGGGGCCGCTGGGCCTTAGCGGATGTCGGAGGTCAATTGAAGTAAAGACCGTCAGCCTTATGTATTATAACCTAGGAACCAGTATGGCGTAAGGTAGCATGTTCTCTGCCAAACTTTGCTCTAGCTAGCTAGAGGGATTACTCTATTACTGCTTCGTTGATGACAGGTAAGTATCGCGATTGAACTCATAAGCCTAGTTTGTACTAATTGAGATAGTTTCCGCCTGTCCGTATGCCTCGAGCGTGCCACTCACAACTTAAATATGTCCGTGAGTACTAATAAGGACAGATACCCAATATTCACGATTGATCCCGTGATTTTGTTACATCTGAGGCTGAAAATTTCTTAGAATAGAACAGCAGCACTAAACTACGACACTATCAAAACATAGAATGTTGCCGAGTCGAGCGCCTTTCGACCGTCTGCAGCTATTATTTACGTGCCGTAATAGTGAAGCAGTGTAAGTGGTTTGCTTACGTAAATTGCTGCCAAGGGTCAAGATTTCACGTGATGGGCTAGTGAATACGGGGATCTTTGCGATCAATATTGTACTTACTTAGCTACACACTTCTTAGTTTTTTGGACTTCGGCACTTAGTTTTTCAATTGATTTTTCGTTGATTTCCCTTATGATTGCTTGACTATTTACTACTTCGCGTGATCACACGAGTCCTCATTGATTTTATTTGATTTTACCGGTCTAGGATGCGTAATATTCAGATTTCCTCCTAGATTGGGGTTTGCGGGTATTACAGTCACCCGAGACCGCTTCAATAGTAAATCACTTGAAATTGTGAATTTCAAGATACCTGGGGCATTATCCACTATATCCGTGCCAGCGTAATTGACTTCAATTTTTAACCTTATCCAATCCACAATGTCAAACATACCGCACAGTCCAGATCATCGCTATAGGTGCTTAGCATCGCCTATGGTTGTATCTTCCGTAACTCGTACCCAGAAATCGTAGACTATCCATGTCGTATATGATGCACGACTCCAAGGCTTTTCTGGATTGGTAATCTGGAAGTCGAAGTTCCTAAGTAACTGCGAAAGGAGTATTAGCGTGCCTTTTTTATCACTGCGCAAGATGGAACCATATTGCCGGAGGAATGTCTATCACTGTTAGTCTGTGGACTGTTTCTTACCTCAATAAACAACTTATTCATTTCTATCCACGCTAATACCTTTCCCAAGCACATAAAACGACCATTACCAAACGCTAACTCGACAACCTTAACCATATGTGCATTATTTGGACCGCTACCAAGGAAACGCTCGGGACGGAACGAGTCAGCATCTTCACCAAAGACTTCCTTGTTGCGCATCATAGAATGATAGTTCACGTAGATGTCGGTGCCCGCTGGGAGAAAAGTGCCACAGAGAGTATCGCCTGAGTCAGGCACTCGCTTCGGGAATCCAAAATTCACAGGTACCATAAGCCGCAGGCCTTCTCGCACTATTGCTTGCACTAGAGCCCTTACTGTTAGTTATCGTCTGCTTCAAGTGTGTTTTACTAAGATTGAAGAAGCTTCTTGACAGTTTCTGGGACTTAGGGAAGGTTCTGCTCTAGACGCCAAAATAAAACGGGGAGGCACCGATAATTACTTACTGTACTCGAGACTCTTGGCTTCCTCGTTGGTAACGGGACTCGAAATACGGCCAGCTGCTATCTCATTCTTGATCTCCTGTTTCGCCTTTTGGTAGATCATTGGCGAGGACATCAGATGGAGGAGGGTACCCTTTATCATCATGGCAGTAGTCTCGGACCCAGCTGGAACTAATAGCGCTAGGTCGAACTGGCATTCATTTGCGGGCACGCCGTGTCTAATCCATTCATCCTAAGTTACCATAAGCTATGACCACCAAATCAAAAAGGAGCGGGGAGGGCTTCTAGCATATATACACACCAAAATGTCAAAGCTCGCATCAGATTTCGGCGTATTGTGACTGAAACGACTCTTAACCTCCTTTTCGAGGATCCTGCATTAAAAACAAAATGTTAGCATACACTCGCAGAATAATGATATCGTCTTGGATCTCACTAACCCTAGGAACAAGCCGAGACCATTAGTGTCTGTGGTCTTTGGACCAAATAGCTTCATGAACCATATTGAGCTGTAAAGCGCTCGGGCTAGGGGCAAAAATGAAAATGACTGTATGACTGGAAGAACCAAATCGCTCATCTTCAAATACCCAAAGTGATCTTTATCCTCTTCCAAGTCTTTCCAAGCTTGCCCCACTCCGAGATCAGTGATTAGATCTACTTGGAAATACTGGATCATTCGACCGATATCAAGGGTCTCATTCCCATTCGTTATCTTGGCCCGAATGGTGGTTATGAGGGCAGCGATCCATTTGTCAGTCTTGGCCTCCAGTATTGCTAAATGCTTTCCACTGAAAGCACTAGCAAGCTTTGACTTTCTCTTGCCATGTTTGGGCATGTCGAGTTCGGTAATGACGTTTGGGCCTCTATAATCAAATCGAGTGCCTCCGTACCATAGGCCTCTGGTATATGGTGACCGGGCTGATGTGATTTGATTCCAAGCTTCGCTATCGGAGATTACGACAGCATCCGGCCCGACTCTGAAGAGATCGCCGCTGTAAGAGATCAAAAGTTAAGAATTGCCGTTAATAACAAAAGAGAAACGCATTTATCGGATATTACCGGAGCACGCATGAGAAGGGAGCATATAGGAGAGAGTTTGTGCCATATTGAGGAATGAATGATCTGTAAAACTAACTGTTTCTTCTTCTCAGCGTCCAAGATGATGTGACTATTACCACTATACGCAACCCAGAAAGCCCATACGTAGGAAAATGAAGCGAAGAACGGGCCTGGAATATGCCGAAGTTTATACCACGCAAAAATAGAACTAACGAT
The DNA here is from genome assembly GCA_007182795.1 of Xylaria flabelliformis. Taxonomy (NCBI): domain Eukaryota; kingdom Fungi; phylum Ascomycota; class Sordariomycetes; order Xylariales; family Xylariaceae; genus Xylaria; species Xylaria flabelliformis. The sequence continues at coordinate 100,823 of VFLP01000069.1, read as the reverse complement.
ATACCATAGAGAGATCAAACCTACCATGGCCAAAACGGCCTGGGGCCAACGAAATCTCTCGATAGCACTTAGGGCGGAAATGAATAACATATTGTCTTGAAAAAGGTAGTAATCACGGCTAATACCATGTATCACAGCGGTCAATTAGGAACAGTCCTAGGAAGAAGGAGGTAAAAACATATTTTTCGCGAAGAAGATACCTAATAAATAGTTTCGACACCACTAGGCTGAAGTTAAGACATGGGGTTTGCATGTTCCCTAGCTTTCATCCATGTCAACGAATTGATGCAGAGTGACGTGTATGATGAGCTCACGAGCGTGTTTTGCAACCCTACGCGGGAAAAGGAGAGAAGAAAAAGAAAACATACAGTTGCCCGTCACTCGGTTCCCTGTTACTTTGACATATATAATGCTTAGCATTATACCTGTAGTATGTATATCTCAGTTCCCTTGAGTATTTTGATAAAGGAAGATCACATATCCCTACTTCTTAAGACTATAGTATACCGTCTAAGATAAATATCAGTCTTCTCTATGTGGCCCTTGCAGTACTCTTCTTTGATTGGGTCGTCATGCACGCCAGTTTCTGCGCTGGTTCGAGCCGATGACATGGTATGCTTTGTTCAAGGGGCTCGGCAGTCGAGCGGAGAGCTCATTGGCATGCTTGGCTCTGGGCCAATGTACAATCATTTACCTACTCCAAGACCGCACCTAGCGAATGAAACTAAAAGCTCCCAGAGTCGTATTGCATCGATTTCTTCAGCTAGATTCAGATCCATTGCAACAATGGCTAATGTATACTCACAAGCCGTACGTTCATTGGCGGCGGAATGAATTTGTTATCGGTCTGGCCCGCGGCATTTACTACCTATAGTGGCGTTGCTACGGATGTCCCAATTCAGAAGGACCAGGTAGCTGACCACCTCATCCTTGACTCCTCTGCCCCTCGTTTTGACGACGTGCTTCTGCGTGCTTCCAATAATGGGAAATGATTAAGCAATGAGTTTACTAATAGCCTAATCCCTCCTTCCAATCTGGATTCTTATAGGTCTAAGTATTTCTCGCGAGATACCCCCAAGCTTTACGGTCCCGAAAAGTTGAGGGTATCTTTGATCGGTGGACGTCTGACCGGCAGGCATTTGCCGGTAGAGGCGGCTCAGTGATCTCCGCTTTGTATTTAACGTTGTAAGACCGAATTATGCTACGATTGTGTGAGGTAAACCTGATATACTCTCGATGGATATTGTACACCAGCTGTGTCATTTTACTTTAAAGTCTATTCAGTACGGTCGTAATAGTGGGGGACATGTTACTTATTCGGCGACTGAGACCAAGCAGCATGAAACACCACCTGCCGTACGTTGCGTATTGCCGTAAAGCGGCAAGAAAGCGGCCAAGAAATCACATACGTGGCGTGATATTCAAATTCTGATACCTTAGATCATATCCCACCTGCGTCTGCCACCTTTTTTAGCTGGGGATGCCACAAATTTCCCGCCTATACATAAGATATACATACATACAATTAAGCAGCCGAAGCAGCCAGCCCGAATGCCTTCTTAAGTCCTGTATTCCGTAACATTTAGTCATAAAACGTAAAAAACGTATGCAGTTACAAATCTAAGCAGATAGTTGAGTGCTCATATAACTTTTAAAGTACTAAGTGATATACTATTTATGCTAATAACCTGATTATATAGTAAAAAACAATACCGTTGATTTATTAGTTACTACATACAAACAGCTAGATTCTTAAGCACTTAAATTATGCAGAGGTATAGCCCTTGCCGTGAATCTAACTATAAACGGCTGAAGTGGCGTATGTCAACTATAAATGTGAAATTGGTGGCATCCCCAACCAAAAAGGATGGCAGACGCAAGTGGATTACCAGACCAACGCCAAACGATGTGATTCAACAAACTATACAGAGGTAACGAAAATAATTAGCGTCTGAAATAAAGTAAAACAGCGTATTTGGCACAACTATATATAACATTCACTCTGATTAGAATAGCTTTATACTATTCAAAATTCACCTTTACATTAATAAAGTTGAGATACATGTCAGATTATCGGCAATAGGAAATTAAATTCAGCTTTGTGCTGAGTGGCGCTAGCCACAAAAGCTTCCTCACGTGAAGTCTCACATCACCTGCTTAGATTTGGTCTCGGGGATGTCAATCGCTTGGTCATCTCGACTAGACTGGGCCAATACTGCCGCTATCTTACGCCGATTTCTACGCTGCTCATCTCTGAAATTGAGTTCGTGTGGCGCTGGAACCTTTAACACAGCAGATGCTGCTGGTACACGGTTCATCAGTCCAATTTTTACACCGCTCCAATCTTTTGAGTTCCAACCGAACTTGATGATAATGGCATCACTCTGCAAGTTTTGGGCGCCTATCACTTTTATTGGTAGTAAATGGCGATCTCCATCACAAAGAAAACAAATCATTCAAGTGGCTTTAAAGTTCGCTACCATAAAGATACTGTTTGATATACAGCCGTAAACCCACAATGCTCTGACCATCATAGTACATATCTAGCCTTTTAAATCTAACATGAACCGATGATATAGTTTACAGGGCCATGCTTGCTATTACAAAGAGCTATTTCGGATCTTCCCTACTAATAGCAAAACAATTTACTATTAACATTGAAGTAGAGGTAGGAACGTTTAAGCAGTGGCAGGACAATTAGCAGCCATAAGCACCAAATAATTTAGCTTGACTAGAAGATACCCCAAAGGGAAGACGAGGGTAGGTTATAGCGAACACGCTGACAAAACGGTAGAAAATCGAATGAAGAAGATCAGTTATTTAGCTATTAGTCACGATACAGGACTGGACAAGCCAGGTAGCTTCCGTATTTTTTAGATGCAGTAGTGTTTATTAGTGAAGACTAAGCATCATTATCTTTGAAGGCTCTAAGAATAATACATTTCCATTCAGGCGTACAGCTAGTTCTAGAACATCACGACAACAATATTATATTACAAGTTAATGAGGAATTGTGTTTAGCTGTGAAGTAGCAACGTTGGACAGCTCTTAGCAATATGCGCAATTTCTCGGCTAAGTAGCGCTAGCCACAACAGCTTTCCTACCAACTCTTGTCAACCTTAGGTACGATCGAGTTCTCAAATCTCAGATTCGGTCCCGGGCCAGTCATCATCTTTTGTGGATTCATCCCACTCATTGCTAGACTCGTCCAACGCCATCGCTTTCTTCCGCTGCCGACTTTTACGGTTATATTCTCGGTAGCGTAGTCTGTATTTTTCGCATCTCAAGTATTCCACGCTTGGAACGCCACAGTCTAGGCAACGCTCATTTCCTTTTTGCCGCCGCCGTTCCTTTTGCTTCTTCATGCGTGATTGAAAACATTTGTTGGTTTTCTCAGCGCACCGTTGGCAAAGGGCTCTATTTCTCTTGATAGGAGGATGTGTACCGCATTTGGTGCATAGTCCCTTGCTTCTAAGCTTTCCACGGTTTAGCCTATGCAGTTTCAACGTAAGCTGATGGTAATAACATCGGTCTGTAGTTTTAGTCCGTGCAGCGCTACAGTTTTTGGCACTGCAGATGTTCCCGGTACACGGTTCAACAGATTGCTTATTAAACCGGATTTTATACCGCTCTCGTCTTAATTTATTGAATTCTGATAAGACTTGATGATAATGGTAGCATTCCGAGAGTTGAGCTTGTTGAGTGGTACACCTTCCAACACAGCACATTCTCCTTCTTATACGCGGTTTAGCATTTTGAGTCGGATTATCATGAGTGAGCTCCCTGGTACCAGAAGCCATTGACGAAGGTAGTGTCGTATCACACTGATTTCTCTGAAGCGACAACTCAACTGGAATTAATCTTGAATATTCTGGTTTCGGTTTTTCTGCGACATCTCGCTTGTTCTTTTTGTATTCATCCAAAGAATTGTGTTATCTGATTAAAGAGTTGCCAGAGTTGGACGTCTGTGGTTTCTATTTGAACTAAAATGCCTTCCCTAGTATAACGAGAGAGTTGGTTGGACAATGATAAACTCATATGCACAAATGAATTATTCAAAACACGAATACAAGCATATACACCCAGTCTGAATCGTGATATTTATCGGTCCGTGTTTCTTGAATGCAATATGATACAAGGACTCGGTTCGAAGGTCCGTAGCTGCCTGCTATTGCGAATAACAGCAAAACAATATACTTACATTATTAAGATCAAGCTAACGATCTCTGATCCATTGTGAAACGATTGACAGCAAACTTCGTATAGTCCAATTTGACTAAGTTCAGAAGAGACTTCGAATGATACGGGAACAACAGAGGGGCAGATTGTAGCGACATAGTAAATATTTGAACAAAGAAGACTACCCATGATCCAAGTATCAACTATTACGGGCTCAAGATGCAGAGAGATCTCGAACTGATGAGATCAGGATCGAAAAAAACCCTTGACACCCCTTTACTGGAGTAGTTACAGTTGGATACGCGATTTCTCTCTTTCATTGATTGCAGCTAACTCAGGACACTCAACAACAATGACTATCCTAACGATGATATCTCAAACAAGCTCAATGATTCATGAAAGAACTAGTTAGTAGCTGCATTATGTACAATGTGAACCAACAAAGAAACTAAACAATGCCATTATTGCCGCTTAGATACAAAACTCTATAAACGCCAGAACTTCATAGAAATCAATCAACGAGCATATAAGTCACAGAAGGGCATCTGAATTTCGCTCAATAAGTCCATTCTCTCAACCAATTCACAACAAATTACCACTCTATCCTAATCCAACCCAGCATGTGTCGATACCGCCGATCTATTTACTTGTGCAACCATACACAACTCTCCGCCGCACCTTTCGTAATTTGTTCAACACAACAAGACTACATATCCGGAAAGACCAGTGAGCCCTGTGATATGGCACAAATCCACATTTGCAGCACTATAAGAGTCCGGCAGTTGTGTCAACAATGTGACGGTAAAAAGGCTGCGACAGACAGCCGTCTTTCGAAGGTGAAGAGCAAGATGACAGAGCTGCGGCAGCATCTGAACGAGAAATATGACGATTGTATGAAGCATATTGACGAGGAAGCAAGTCTCAAGTCATCGAGCGAAGAAGAAGAGAAGGAGACAATGAGTCCCGTTGAGGCATTTCTGAAGGCGAAAAAGAATGAGAAGCACGCGCATTTGATGATGCTTGGTCCCTAAGGTATGAAACGCGCCTACTCTAGACCTAGCAAAGTGAAACTTGTGCATTGCTATAAGGAGGTGAAGTACTCATAATATAGAACAAGCATAAAAATCTCACTGGTTTGATTTCCGTAGTAACAATTTCCTTAGCCACAACCCCTATTCCCCCCCGAATCGTGATATGACATATGAACACAATGTAGAGGCCATTAAAGTTTTTTTTTTGTTCAATTACCATACCGTACTGATTCTCTCAACCGAATTATTCCCAAACCATCCCGTGCATTAGTACTGGCCCTCCAGTGAGAGGGTTCCCGTCTTGGTGATCAGATACTCGTTAATCGCAACGTCCTTTCCGGACTCCTTGCCATATCCCGAGTCTTTAATGCCGCCAAAGGGCGACTCAGCTGCGGATGAATTCCCTGCGAGCATGTTAACATTACCTCACTAAACCGGGATTTATCAAGAAGACCTGTTCATGACTTACCGCTGTTCATGCCAATCATACCAGCTTCCAGGTTTTCAAACAAGCGCCACATACGATCAATATTCTTCGTGAAACAATATGACGCAAGACCCATCTAGACGGTAATATCGTGTTAGCAGCCCATAACAGCACATTAATAAGTCCCAACAAAGAGACGAGAAAGAAACAGAAATTTAGTAACCAGAAACTCACGCTCGTGTTATTAGCAAGCCTGACGGCCTCCTCCTCAGTATCGAACGCGAACAACGCCAACAGGGGCCCGAACGTCTCCTCCTGCGCAATCTTCATATCCGCCGTCGCATTCGTGACGATAGTAGGCTCAAAGAAGAACCCATTATTCAGGTTCAGACGTTGTCCGCCCGTAAGAATTTTGCCGCCCTTGGACTTGGCATCCTCGACCTGGCTGGCCGTCTTGTCGACGCCCTGCGGCACCGTCAGGGCACCCATCGTCGTTCCCTCGTCCAGTCCGTGTCCAACGCGTAGAGCCCGCGTCTTCTCTACTAACAAGTTCGCGAACTTTTCGACGATGTCGCGCTGTACGTAGACCCTGTTTGCTGTGATGCATGCTTGGCCTGCGTGTCTGAATTTCAGGGGCATGAGTGCTGTGGCGGTTTAGTTAGTATTTAGTTATATCCCATTTCTCCTTCCATGAGGGTAACTGAGGTACACAACTTACCATCGCAAGCTTGTTCCAGATTCGCATCTTCGAAGACTAAGAAAGGACAATTACCGCCCAGCTCAAGCGTAAGCTTCTTCAAGCCCTCCGCACAATGCGCCGAGAGAATCTTTCCCACGCGAGTCTTTACAACCAACCCATCAGTAAAGTAGCACATATCTCAGGGATCAAAAAGACATAACCTACCGAACCCGTGAACGAAACCTTCTTGACAGTAGGATGTTTACACAATGCCTCGCTAAGCGCAGGCGTATTATGCAGCGTAGTGGGAAGAACATTCAACACGCCCTGGGGATACCCCGCTTTCTCAGCCAAGTAGGCGAGCGAGAGCGCGGTGAGGGGCGTCTCGGGCGACGGCTTGGCGACCATGGTGCAGCCCGCCGCGAACGCCGCGCTCGCCTTCCGCAGGATCATGGCCACGGGGAAGTTCCAGGGCACCAGCGCCGCGACCACGCCGATCGGCTGCTTGATGGTGAAGATGCGGCGTCCGGGAAGGGCCGCCGCGTAGGTCGAGCCCTGGATGCGCTCTGCCTCGCCCGCGAACCAGCGCGTGAAGCCTGTCGCGTAGTCGATCTCGCCTCGCGCCTCGGCGAGCGGTTTTCCTGTCTCGTGGACTAGGATCCGCGCGAGGTCCTCTTTGTTCTCGCGGATGAGAGTGTCCCATTTCGCGAGCAGTTGCGATCGCGCGAGGGGGGTGATTTTCCGGTACGTGGCGAATGCTGCGCCCGCTGCTTGGACTGCGTTGTCCACGTCCTCAGTGCTCATGTCCGGGCATGTTGCGAATGGTTTATTGGTACCCGGATCTTGTATGAGATGAGGGTTAGTACAGGACAGTACAGGATGTTTCGTACCTAGTCAGTTCACGTACCGATGATGTCGAATCTGTTCCCCGATTTTGCCCCAATCCATTGCCCGTTGACATATGCTTCGTTACGGAACAAGTCCGAGTCCTTCAACTTAAGCTATTTAATCCTTTGTTAGTTATATACTCTTGAGTAGCTCTTTGGGGTTTGTTATGTTAGCTACATCGATTAATGGCTTTTCTCCCATTATGATTTGGTCGTCTTATAAGGTTACTGTGCGCCTATAAGTAAATTCGCGAATAATTCTATCAGTCAGCCGTGGCACTTGTGATACTGAAGTTCAAGTTGATGGACGAAGGGGAGAGAGACCCCGCCTCCATCTCCGCACTTCCATACGTTAATTACAATACTTCCCCGAACCCGAGCGCACACCAAGGAACCAAGTCGCGTTCTACAACATCAGGACAACCAACCAAATCCCCACCTTACGATATGTCCAATTAACTGATAAGACCAATATCGGATCAAGGGAGGTCGCGGGCCGTGCCGGTAATTCAACTTTTAATTGGATTACCACATGCTATTGTACTACACTACCTAAGTAGCCGTAGAATTGTTTGTTTCGACCCGTCACATCTACGTATGTAGTGACTTCTACAGCTGCATCTAACCTAATGTGTAAAGACTGAACAGACGGTGAGCGGCAACACGAACTAGAATGAAATTGGTGCCCTCATCAACCAACAACGCCACAATGTCTCGGCTAGAGAAGTTGAGCTATCCGTCAAGCACCGTATTTTTAGTGGGGACCCGTTGATCTTCCATATCAGGACTGATATAATGTCCAGACAGAGCCAACATGAAATCCAAGTTTAGCGATTGAAAAGGACGTTGTAGTATCCAGCCAGAAAAGAAGTGAAGCAAAATGATACCCTTTAAGTGCCTACGCCATGACCATGATATAATTTCTTGAACGCCAAGCCCTATGCCGTTAAATCATGTATTGCAACTCCGGTGATAATGATGATTGTGGTGATATAGGGCAAGAAGCTGGCTCTTAGCATCTGAGCGCTAGTTTTGTTGGACATCGGTGCTTTCAGTGTTGCTGTCTGCTTGTGCAATTGTGTCAGAGAGACGCTTCGAATAAAGCATTGCCACACGCGTTCTCGGGATCCGTAGCGACATCACGGTAACCCATGAAGCGATTCCACGCTCCCCTCGCCAGGCCTTCAATTTTTTCTCTGACCTTTACCAGAACAGATTGTATGCATATAAACGCCACTTTTAACCAGCCACAAACCCCGTGGCAACCAAGCCAAGAGGGAGAGTGGGAGTCATCGTCAAGCTCTGAGTCCAATGCTGGGCCATAGCCTGCTGCTCGCTCGATAACATCAGAGAGCCGGCGAACGTCCCCCTACGGTTCCGCCGTGCCCTCGCGTTCCAATTCGTAGAAGAGCATATATATCTCTCGCTGCATACCTAGCAGCTCGCTGGTCTTCGCCTCCTTCACCTTGTCATCACTAATTCGCCACCACCGGTCATTGGGTTTCCGACGCCGGTGTCGCGCCCCATTAGGCTTTGGTGTGGATGCTGACTCTGCCGAAGAAGTAGACGTCTTGGGTTTCCCGAATACACTATCGCTACTGTTCTTGGCTGACTGCGATAGCCGAGATATCGTAGATCGAGCTGATGCCGCAACGGACCTCATGCTGCCAGCGTCGATGTCACGATCTTTTCGAGAAAGCGTAGGGGCAGGTTGGTCAGACGAGCGAGGTATTGTCGCAGACTCTGCCGTGGCTACTGAGGGTGTGGAAACTCTCGACGAAGCCTCAGCAGATGATCTTGGTAGCAGGTCGGACGTGGATGTTACCGGACTTGGGGCAGTTGATTTATGCAAAGGAGTGGCAGACGGACTTGGTGTAGCAATGGGTGTTGGGATTCCTGATGGGGTATAAATGCCGGAGGGCTGAAATGCATTTGTTGTTGAATATGGCAGATTCATATTCTGCCTTCGGAAGGACTCGTAGTGGCCGCTGTGGTGGCTGCCCTTGTGTGTGACAGCGCCGAGTAATTTGTATTTTTTCTGGGAAAGCAGGCCTCCTATGGGCAAACGTTCGGGAAATGATACTTTAGCCAAATTTTTCTGTGAAACATGGCTGTCATAAATTGATCTTGACAAATGGATTGCTAGGACTTTGGGGAAGTCGGTGAGGCGTGTGTGTTTGGCAATGCGACACGTTGGGGCGTCACGCAGTTCCGGTAGTGCAACACCCGGTGGTGGGTTTTCGGGATCAGTGTCGATCTGCTGTTGGATTTTCTCGATAGACTCCCTTGCTGCCTCCTTGTCGCTCTCAGACTTTAATCGTAACAGCTGCGCCTCAAGCAGCTTCTTTGCATGCACAAGCCTGCACCGTTCACATCTGTAGTCGTCCACATACTCGGTCTTGAAGAATCCGTCAAGACAGGCGTTGAGCGAGCTGGATTTGGATTGGGGCACACTCAAAGTTAGTGTGCAGAACGTGCTGTGAATGGGCTTTGTCTTGAATCCGCAAACTTGGCATTCAATCTGGCTTTCATAGGCGCCCTCCATAGGAAACCCCTCTTCTTCTCCATCGTCACTTGCTGGCGGATCAGCTTGAATTGTCGGCACAATCTCCGATTGTGTTCTCTCATCGACCCCGTCTCCGCTAAGGGCCAGGCCTGCCAGACGTTCCTCTACCGCACTCCCATCCAAGGGTAAGGGATCGCTCGATAAGCTTTTTATCCTCGTGCCTTTGTTCTTAGCCGCCTCTCTTGCCCTGCGCCCCGCATGATACTCGTCGCACAACCTTTCAGCTACAATCTGTAGAAATTCCTGCGCATCTTGTTGCTGCCTGCTGATTCTCTGACGGAATGCTGTCTCCAGCACCTTAACAAAACCCGAGGCCGATATTGTTTTTCGGTATATGGGCCGCTCGTTGAGGGCATCGAGGATGCTCTTCAGGCCCTTGGTAACAATACCTGACTGTAGGCTCTGGTTCTTCCATTCAGGATTAGACTTGCGGGCTGGGTCCACCACGATCTCCTCGTAAACCCATGCCTCGTCGATATTTCGGCGATGGACTTCTCGAATAAGGTAGACTCGGAGGTCAGTCAGTCCGGCGAGGGCCTGAAGAACGGAATTGATGAAACAGTCGTTGGCCGGGTTTAGCAGGCCAACGACACCCTTTTTCCTTGCCGAGTTGGAGTCACTGTCGATCAGATAGGTGGGCGCAAAGACGTAAACGAGGGTTATGGCAGCTAAGGAGGCACCGGCGGCATAGGTAGCAATGGTAAGGGGTTTGTCGGGCATGCTCGCTGAGTATCCTGCGGGGTGGGTGTTCGAGTAGAGTTTGTAGGTACAGTCTAGCCGAACAAGTAATGTCGAAGGGACGAGAGGTTGGCTAAAATAGATCGACAACGGAGATGCTGCCTGAGTTCATAGCTGCACGACTTGCCTATCTGTCGACGATCTGTTCGTTGCGGTCACAATTTATGTTGAGTGGGCAGATAGACGCCAGTGAATGCGATATGCCAAATTCTCAATACCCAGTGGCACTATCTAATGCTGCAGTAACGGTAGCAAGAAGATGCAAGACAAATGAGACATTCGCAGACAACTGTCATTCGTGTTGGGCAAAGCTGGTGGGTGACAAGCCTTCGTTGCTAGTAAGTAATATCGAAGTGTCGCATATAGACAAGTACGGGTGGGCAGGTAGGCAGGCGGTTGTTGTATCACAAACTGTGCAACATGTTGAGGTTTGAGGTGATAATGCTGACCGCTGAGCACGGCGAGGTCGGTCGGTTGGTCTATGAGTAACTGAGTAGAGGAAGCTGAAATGATGTCGAACGAACAAACAGTTGGAGCCTGGATACACAAATACGATGATTGCGAGGCATGCACGTGGTCCGTCTGTAACCTGCACTTATCCCGTAAGTACCGACCAAAGTGGACTAGATAAAGTAGGCAATAGGCAAGACATGTGCAATGATTGCTCATGTGGAAAGGCGGATGTGGTACGTAGTGTACGGGTGGGAAGGATGAATTTGAAATGCTTGAGTCTGCGTCTGAGTAATGAGGGCTTGGGTTTGCGGTCCCAAAAAGGACCCCGATGCTCCGGGACCAATGCCCCGGACTTCGGGCGACTCGCAAGAAGAAACTGCTGCTGGTGGAGTTGCAAATCAACTGTGGAGCTGGTTTGAACTGATATCTAGTCTAGTTAGGGTACCTGGGCAGCAACAAATGGATAAATAGTTCCTTTAGTATTAGTGGGAACCGTCAACTTAACCTCTGCCAAGGTGAAAAAAATAAAATAAAATAAATATGGCAACGACATGTCAGTATTGTAGTACCCAGTCGTACAAACTCTTTCCACTGCATTGCAGTATGCGGCCAAATATCAGAGTTGCACCACATTAAGCTATAGCTCGTGTGAGTCCACACGATAATTTCGCACTCTGTAAGGTACCACGTAGGATACATACTTAGGTATTGGGCAGGCAGCGTAGTAGACCTAGGCGGCCGCATGCGGAGGGCAATCACCCGTATTTAGCGTCGCAGTGCCTAAGTAGAGAAAGTTCGGCAACGGGATTCTGACGAATTGCCGTTCTGGGAAAGACATAGAGAGGTAGGGCTCTGTATGTTGATCAAAAAGTTGTCAATACACTATTCACAGTCACGAAACTCCTAAAACTTACTTGTCAGGTAATGGTAGGTAATTGTCTTCCATTGACTTAATTTTAATATCTTGTTCTATCTATTGCCGCGCTCGGACGTTAGCAGAAGTGGTGAGCGATAAGACATATCTTACGCCATTCTTCACTATGAACAACATTATTAACCTACCTCACAGGTACCTACTAAAGTAGTAGTGTCCAATCCCATATATATCAACAGATCACTTCATATTCAAGCCTCAATCATATTCTGATAGATGAAACATACGCTTGTTCTTTTACACGCAGATCAGTGGGGTTTGTCTCATTGAAAGGAACTCTTATGTGAAATACAACATTCGATTTACAGCGTGCAGTGAAAGTTCTCCCAATATGCTCCTTTAACACTTACATACCTAGGTATCTTCGTTGCCAATGCTGTAACTGAAGCTGTTCAATAGTTTGCAATGAACAACAATCGTTATCTGTACTACCAGGTTGCACTATTCAACAAAAAGAGTGGGTTGAAATGAATTATGGATGTGCAAGTCTTCCTAAAATAAAGGCTGTCACAGACACGGATACCGTTATCGCTGTGACAGGTCACTATATGCCGCTCAGGGGCTGCCATGCTGCTCTCTTTAGCGTCGAACCCGCCGATCTTGGATGGAGGGGCAGCAAAAAAATAACCCCGCGACGGATTGACGAATTGTCTATCAACGTGGGAACCACTATTTGCTCTGGATCACTCTCTTTACTACAGATCCTTGAGATTACTGATTCATTTCCTCTCTATTTTTCCATTATCTTCATCTCATTTTTTTCTTCTTTTCGCTTTTAGGGTAAAACGATTTCTAGAACGAAGATTCCACGCACAATAGCAAGAATCGCCTTGTGACGTCACCCTCTTTTACTCTCATCTATATAACATAGGTATAGATATACCGACACGCGACCGGGCTGACGCTCCGAAGTTGGACTCTAAAGCATAGCTGGATATACGGCGACGCGACATCATGACTGTCTCCGCTCATTCTCTACCAGCTTTGCGCACCAAGCCCAAGGCTATCTTTTTCACCGACTTCGACGGAACAATCACTTTACACGACAGCAATGACTGGATGACGGATAACCTTGGCTTCGGCGTCGAGCTCCGGAAGCAGGGAAATCAAGATGTACTCCTTCGTGGCCGTCCGTTCCGCGATGCTTTCCAGGAGATGCTAGACAGTGTCACGACGCCATTCGATAAATGTATTGAGCTCCTCCTCCAGAATGTCAAACTGGACCCTGCATTCAAGGAGTTCGCCGCTTGGGTATGTTCAATATTATCTCATGATTTTACTTGCAATTTTGGCAATATGATCCTGCCCATATTTCCTCTCTCACTTTTTCCATACGGTATATTTAGCCCCCACTATTGAAAGCCTCTTCACGTTCACCGGAATCCCGTAACTTTTCGTACCAACAATTCTAATCAGATTTGAACAGTGTCGCGAAAACAATGTACCCATTGTAGTCCTCAGTGGTGGAATGCAGCCTGTCATCCGAGCCTTGCTTGCTCACCTTGTTGGTGAGGAAGAGGCCGCTGTAATGCAAATTGTCAGCAACGATGTGAAGGCCCGCCCCGGCAAGAACATCAATGAGGAAAATGGGTGGGACATTGAATACCATGATGATAGGTAAAGCTATACGAACCTATTCGCTAGTTACGCGGCGAACTGATCTCTAGCCGAAAGCTAACCCCAATAATAATAGCTCATTTGGCCACGATAAGAGCTTAGAGATCCGCCCTTACGCTGCCCTCCCAGACCGTCCCGTGATGTTTTACGCCGGAGACGGCGTTTCTGACCTATCTGCGGCCAAGGAGACAGATCTCCTGTTCGCTAAGGCAGGCCGAGGTAGGTTATTCCCCTTGCATCTAAAATTCGCGGCTAAAACTATTCGGTGCAGATCTTGTCACATACTGTGAAAACGAAAAGGTTCCTTTCACTGTATTCCACGATTTCTCAGACATACACAAAATTGTTCAAGACGTCGTTGAAGGGAAGATGAGCGTCCAGCAAGCTGCTACCGGTACGAAATAAACATAGAGGCGGTGCATCAGAGCCCTAGAATCGCATACGTAGAACATGGATATAGAACACGACATAGATAACGACAGCATCAGACTTATTGCACCAGATATTAGAAGGACGGATAGAATTCAGTTATAGATTTCCCAGTTAAGCCTTGTCTGAACAGTTGCAAGTCGGAATAGTGATAAATGACCATCTAGTTATTAAACTACTATTATTTTATATAATATTTGTTATTTTCAACATCCTCGTTCTACGCCCTTGGCCATCACGTCCCGATAAGATATCTATTTTCATATCTTTACAGAGATCTTCTATTAAGTCCATCATTGGGTTTCTCGAACGATACTGTTTACTCTGTCCTCTTCCTAGGAGTCGGTATGGTGTACCAGCATACCATCATGGCCCCAAACAACCCAATCGCAATCGGATGGAGGACGAACGTTCCAGCAGCCTGGGCAAGAAGACCGGTAGTGAACGGGGCGACGGCACCACCAGAGCTCCCAAACGCACTAATGACGCCCAATCCACTAACCTGTTCCTGGCGCGAGAGACTGCGCGTAAACACGGTGGCGCTGCACGGGTAGATAGGGCCGAGGAGGAGACCGACGATGGCGAGCGAGACGGCCTCGCCGATGATGTTGGGCACGAACCACACGAGCAGCTGGAAGACGGCGGCGCCGATCGTGAGGAGGTAGACGAATCGCTTCTCGCCTATGCGCGCGCCAATAGGCGACAGCACGAAGCGTCCGAGCGTGATCCCGCCCCAGAAACCGGACGTCACGTTTCCCACGGATGTCGGGTCGCCGTTGCGTGTGGCGATCAGGAACGAGATGACCCAGTTCGAGATGGACACCTCGGCGCCCTGGTACGCGAAGATGAAGGTTGCGCCTAGCAGCACGACGCGCGACTTGAACGCCCGCAGCATGGCTGACAGCTCGGCCCGGGGCGCTGTGCTCTGTCCGCCAGCCGAAGTCACGGTGGTCAGCGATTGGTTCGCGTGGGTGCTGGTAGCCTCGTTCTCGTAGTTCCAGAATGACCATAAGAAGTTCAGCCCGTTGAAGGTTCCGAGCGCGAGGGTCAGGAAGTAGTAGCGGTTCCAAGCGTCAGGACCCAAATGTGACACGATGCTTGTGGCGATCAGAGGTCCGATGATGCCGCCTATCCCGTAAGTCCCGTGCATGGTACCCAAGAATATGGTTCCATTTTGCAGATTGGCTGTGAACACCTTCAGGAGACAGAAGTTAGCAGATGGAGCATCTCTCAGAGCGGACAACTACTTACGTTACCGATAGCAAGGGTTACGGCTGTGCCCCAGCCGATGAAGAAATATCCTACCACAATCACCGGGAAGGGTGCCGCCAGTACAAAAGGGAGGTATCCGAGCACCATCAAGAAATTCGCTACGCAACCGGTCTTTGCCCGCCCTAAGCGTAGGCAAATCGCATCTACGAAAGGAGCCGCGGCGATGAAACCTAATGCATTGCCGATGAAGATGAGCGAGACAACTGCGTATCCGATATGATAATGTCTATTGCCGACTTGATGAGCATGAATGTGACCATAGGCTGTCTGTTCTCGACTTATAATTTCGGCGACTCACTTCTCAATATACGGAATCAAGGCACCAGGTGCAGAGTCGGTAAGACCATTAAGCAACGTCTGCGCGCAAACGGCAATGAACCGGAATTTGTTCATGGGCGGATCCGTGAGGGTCGGAAGAACCTCGACGACATTAGCCGGCTCTGTGGATTCGGGCGTGCCGGGGGCGTTTGGGGCGCTCATCTCCAAATCCCGCTCTTCGCGGGGTGTGGTTGGCCCGGACGGAGCCGGCGTCGGCGGCAGCGACGGCTTGGTCAGATGCCTCAATTCAACGTCCTCATCGCGCTGGGGGACGGCGGGGTAGGTCCTGGAGACGGCTCTTTTCGGAGCCTGTGGAAGCGAGTTGGACTCGATCTGCACGAGGGCTTGAAACATCGTCGCCTCCATATTAGAGAGCCACGGTCTTCAATTGAGGGCACTTAGTTAGCTACCTCTGACAGAGGCAAAAGTTATATTGACTAGTACTAGCTATAAGTTATTGCTAGGTATTTATATTCTAACTAGAGAGGTAAGAGTGTGATGAAGAGAAAATAGATGAGAGGAGATGGACGTGGGAAAATGTGCGAAGATTTTAACTCAGTCAGCGACACCCCCATGCTCAAAGACTTTTCGCCGACCGGAGAAAAGACGGCTATCGTGGTCCGGTACAGCCAAACCTAAAGTGACACTTCACGATGCCTCCCATACTATAATATTATGGTGCGTGAAACACCCACATATCATTGTGCTGAGGCGGTCTAGACTAGAGTGGTGGTGATTCTGTCAGTCCGGCAGGGAAGCTCGTGCGCCAATAATCATCATGGATTGGACTGACAAACCGGGCTGAGACCTCTTGTCAAACACTCCACTACGATAACCGATCACGACGATGTCGGCAGCGCAAGGTTTAAGTTATACCTGTTTTTTTTTTTCTTTTTGTCATTATTAATAGGGCGAGACGAAGGATCTTATCTCCGCGATGGGAGACCCCTCACGGCTTGTGGAGGGCCGGGGAAGCTAAACCGCTTCTCGATCGATACTTCGGCCATGCTTTTGGCTGTACCGCAACCCACGCGGGAGAGCGGGATAGCGGGAGTTACTATAAAAGGAAATTCCGCCCGATCTAATGCTTCATGATCTAGCCTTTGTCTCTTTACGTGATTAGCACGCGATCTCGCGATGCGAGATCTGGTAGGTACAGAGCATCATCATTGTCTTAAAAGTGAACTTCATATGTCAAAGCCGACTGAATTTAGCCTTGTATTTTGGGATTTCTGGCTTTGCCAGGTCGCGAAGTGTTGGCAGCTTGTGTGCTGCAAGCACATCTCCGCATGGTCTCAAGAGCTCCAATAGATCCAAGACTTCTAACCCTCCATTAGCCGAAGTGGGGTATGGAGGAAAATCTTCTAATGAAGACTTTGCACCCGTATATCCAGTATGATTCGGTAATTGTATCTGTTCTAGCTATTTTCGTATAGCTCTCCATATTAGAAGATCTTGCTAAGACCTCACGATAGCTTTTGTCCCCCCACTCCTCCCCGTTTTCCGGCCTTGAATCATTGGAATACGTAGTGGCCAACTGTCTTGATGCTGCAATGCAGCAGGCAGCAGCATATTCCCTACATCCCACACCCCTTTTTAAGGACAACTTAAGCATTGGCAAGCTGGGTTCATCGATCGTGAGAGCTTACCTAAGGTATCATCACACTGTAGGATTGACATCAGGAATTTGTAGCTAAGGAAAGGGAGCACTTGTCTAAGTATCAGACGCTTAACACGTCAGCATTTAATCGCCTATCTTCTATCTTTGACTTAAGTCTACAGGTCGCAAGCATAGTGAGGAGTGTTTTTATTTCGAAGAGCTGAGAAAGCCCGATCGGATATTTAGAGACTTTGTGATCTGCAAGTTGAAATTGACATCCCTGGCTTTTACTGCTGCCAAGGGCATGTCACGATTAAGAAAGCTTAAGAACAATACTAGTTTCTCAGTGGGCCTGAAGCGTGTTTCTGAGTTGCCCACTTCGTGTTATGACGACATCTTGTCTGGTGAAAAGACTTGTCTTAACTAAGTAGTTAAGTTGTAAAGAACGCCCCAATATGACGAAAATCGTGAGGTAGAGATTGGCTATCCTCACTTGGCTACCGAGGTTTTATGGGCGTCAATACCTAATTATATTGTGATTTTTCATTGGTTCGTAGAAATTCAAAGCGGACAGGATTTGTTGTTATCAGGAGCCTTTGATATACGTCTCTTCATTGTGTCTCAACTTTGCCATGACTAATCGTACCAGAGGATGTTAGCTCTGCATTTAAAACTCTTCGTCGTTGAGACTAAAACGCTTCTGGTGTTGGTATGGATCGTATAATTCGTACAAGGGGTTTCTGAATATGTACATATCATGTCCAATAGGACGTTGGCCAAGAGCTGTGATTGGTTAAGACCTAGCCCTACGTACCGTTCAAGGCTTATACCCCTCGGTACTAGCGGCACCGACACTGAGAAGGGCTGGAAAGGGGTAGCTAAAAGCTATTGCATGTTATATAACTTTGTGTTCGTTAAAAAATACATTTAATCCGTAAACATGGCACACTTGTAACCTCGGACTCATGAAGCCTAGATTATGAAGTATAATATCTCGGTGAGGTGTACGAGTAGAGGAACCCTACTCGCCTATCTTCTCATGCTGATCGCTGTGGCTTGGCATCTTACTGTATCATCTCTTTTCAAACTGGTTGCAACGGAACGTCCCAATTTTGCGGGGTATATGAATTGGACTTGCAGCATTTGGATCATGTCGTTGCTATTATTGGCAACATTAGGAAGACGACAATACTCTCGTCCTAGAGAAAAACATTCGTCTAAACTCAAAATCCGCGTGTGTAAGAGGCGCGTATCGCAAATCTATCTTCAAGTGCAGGCGGCACCCGCCAGGTTTAATTTTACGATAACGGTCGAACGACGGAAATTCTCCTTGAAAAATTCCACGTCTTATGTTAGCCGATGGCGATGATCCACCGAATATGCAACGTTTGCGAGGGAGAGATGCGTTTTTCGTGCCAATCAAAGCCGAGATCTATCGCTATCTATTGTCCACGAATGCAACAAGGGTAGTGAGTATATGTAGTTTTTGCAGTTTGCACGGGATGAGGGCTCGCAATAGTACGCAGAAACTCAATTCAACTACTTGGATGCCTTGATCGAGTGATCGCACAATGGCTTCATTCCTTCAGCATGCGGTCCTTTACTTGACCGCGAGTGCGACCGTCTTCGCAGCTCCTAGCAAGCGAGATGCGTCTGTTTGCACCGAGATCAGACATCGTGTGCCATGGTCCGTCTCGATCACATTCCCACTGACAGAATCATATCTGTAGACTAATCTTTTCCAGGTACAACTTGACACGAGAAGAAAAGACATCCTACATCGCGGCTGACCTCTGCTTGATGAACTCACCCTCGAAAGGGGTGAACCCTTTGGCTGCAACGCGATGGGATGACTTGCAATGGCCCCACGTTGTCCAAACGGCAACTGTGCATGGAGTCGTAAGGCGAGATCACCACATGCTGGATACTCCGGCACTAATGAAAAGATAGGGTGCTTTCTTGCCGTTCCATCGGTACTTACTCACCGTCCACGAACGCCTCATCAAAGATGAGTGCGGATATACGGGACGAATGCCGTACGTAATCCAGGGGTAAATCGCCAGTCACGAGGAACATATGTTGACCCGGTGTTGACAGATATTGGGATGAGATTCACGATATCGCAGATGTGGCTGCCTCCGATCTTTGGAAAGATGAATATTTCGGAGGTGATGGGACCGGACCGGATGGCTGCATAGAGACCGGACCTTTCCGCAACCTGACGCTACGCTGGGTCCAAAACGGTACCGTCGAAGAGCACTGTCTGTCCCGAGAGTTCAGCACGGCTGAGCTCCAGATGACAAATCAGGACAACATCGACCAGTGTAACGCTATTCAAGACTATACCGACGCTTGGCTGTGCTGGTTCGGCGGGCCTCACGGCAGTGCTGGGCCACATGCAGCTGGTCATGCCGCTGTTGGTGGTGTTGTAAGATAACCCACGCCGTCCTTCTGTTTTATATTCCAGCAAGAGTAAAACAAGAAACGCAGGTCCTGGTTTCCGTGAGCTGGTACTAACATATTTGAATCTTCAGATGGGTGACGCCACCTTGTCGCCTGGAGACCCAGTCTTCTACTTACATCATGCCTGGCTTGATAAGCTCTGGTGGGAGTGGCAACAACGCGATCTGCCAAAGCGATACACTGACATGGGAGGACCAAACCTGCCTATTGCTGGCAAGTGCCCCTCCAACTTTCCTCCCCATATTGCGAGATTTCGCAACAATCTCCGGTGGCCCTAGTTCTGCGAACGCTCAGTATCGACGAGTAGCTAATAGCTTGTGTATAGGCTCCGTACTTGGTGGGCAGGGCCCCGAGTTTGTCGACTACTTTGGTGACAATGGCAATGTGACGACACTGAACCATAGGCTATATGTGGCGGAGCTATACCCCAATGTCACGATCGCAGATGTTATGGATCTTCACGGAGACGTCGTCTGCTCTGAATATTTTTGAGTGAAGGCCAAGCCTGGGAAGATTAGCTTGAGGAAGAATGGGTGTTATATCACGGATTCTAGAATTGTGAGTCGTGGAAGCAATTTTCCAGATCTAAAAAAATACCAAACCAGTCGTGCGCTGTGTTTTTGCTCTCTGGTTCTTTTTTATGGCCGATTCTCGATCATTAAATAGCCGACGCTCAAATCGACTCGTGAAATAATGACAAGAAAAAATGATCAGTACATGTTTCCTATACGTGTTTTTGAGAAGGTATTCATGAGGCGGGTTTGCGAGGGACCAATAAACCAGAATGCAGTTCGTTTTGTCAGGGGGCACACCTTTCGGCGGGTTCCTACAGCGTTGATTTGTAGGAGTATTGGTAGAAAAAGGTGATCTGTAGACCATCATGACAGTCTCTGTATTAAGACCGATGTGATTAGGATTACAAAGCTTCCACCTTGAATAATGCGTCGAGAAACAAAAAATACTGAAATAGGAAAGATGAGGCGTCTTTATTCGTGGTCCTTGATTGATTAAGTCCGTCTTGCCAAGACGCTAATCCAACCCCATACAATGATCGGGGCTTGAAGGCGGAGAAAAAAGGCGTTTCGGGGTTTATAAACTTAGCGTCATCGGCGGTAAACAAATACTAACTCACATAGGTAGCTTGTAAAGTTAATAGCAATGAGTAATCAGCTAACCTCACCCATCAGATTTATTTTGGCCACAACATATCGGACAAAATATATGCTTTCAGATCCACAGTGACACAATGTGAGGTCATTGTAATATTCTGCATCTATGCGCTGATAGCGTCTACGAGGTCGAGGATGAGAGTATATAATCTACGAGGTCCGACTGTGATCTCTTCATGATTAAAGCATCACTACAGCACCGATCATCTACTCACTTTTCAACATTGCAAGCAGCAACCCCTTCTCATCAGCGTACAAAAGTTTCGGTCCCAAAAATGCCACCTCCAAAAGGATCTTTCAACCCGATTGAGGGTCCAGGTAAGACGTAAAAATGCTCATCTTGTATATAGTTAGACTAACCGCTGCGTAGGTGACTATGACACTACCTCAGTTATTCACAATGACACCTACCCTGCTATCGATTCGGCCAAGGCCGACTTGGCCGGGAAAGCGGTTTTCATCAGCGGCGCGACCAGGGGACTAGGCAAGAGTATTAGTGTCTCTTTCGCGAAGGCAGGGGCTTCGATGATCGCCATAGGCGGAAGATCGTCCCTTGGTGAGACTGCCCAAGCAATGAGGGCAGCAGCGGCCAGTGTGGGAAAGCCGGAGCCTAAGATCCTCGAATTGAAGCTCGAAGTGACAAGCCAGGAGAGCGTCGATAAAGCAGCAGCAGAGATCAAAAAGATATTTGGCCGTATTGACATCGTGGTCAACAACGCGGGAGTCCTAAGCCAAGGCCTCATAGCAGAAGCGGATCCCGAAACGTGGTGGAATACAATGGCTGTCAACGTTAAGGGACCTTATCTTGTGATGCGGGCCCTCGTACCACTGATGCTCGAAGCCGATGGTCTGAAGACTTTCGTAACCGTTAGCAGTGTAGGCGCGCACTGCCGCTCGGCCGGACTTAGCGCATACCAAACCTCAAAGCTTGCTGTGCTGAGACTCACCGAGTTTCTCGATGCTGATTACGGCAGTAAGGGAATCGTCGCATTCAGTATACATCCTGGAAATGTGATGACGGACATGGTAGAGGGGATCTCGGAAGATCTGGCCCACAGTAAGTCCATCACCCTAACAGCTCCTCCTTTAGCGTGGAATACCGCACATACGCTAACAACTAGTTGCAGTTTTCGTCGAAACACCTGAGCTGGCTGCAGATTCGATTGTCTACTTGACAAAGGAAAGGCGAGAGTGGCTCGGAGGACGATATGTTAATGTTACATGGGACCTGCCCGAGCTTTTGGAAATGAAAGATGAGATAGTGAAGGGAGGTAAACTAAAGGTCCAATTAGTGCTTTGATGAATGGTTGCTCAATTTCGCAACACGTCATTCATTCTAAGCGTCTATGGTACCTAACATGGATGTTATTTAGAACGAATCGAAAATTCAAGACTAGATCAACCTAATGCAATTTCTCTTTTCGATCTGCTGTGAGGGGAGCGTTGTTGCGACCGAGGAGAACTTTCGTGGTGTCAAAATATTGAATCGCAACCCAGCAAGTTGGTTCAAAATAATATGCTCCACTTACAGCACGTGACAATCCGGGTATAGCGGCTCTGGCGATGCCGTTAAGGGGGTGGATAAACGGCCTTCATCGTTAGCCAAGGTCCTACCAAGGTCCTACAGTATGACTGAGCTGGGTCCATCCCGTCTCACCCCTCAGGACTAAATCTCAGCGCTTACATTTCACTGCTGACTTCAAGCAGCGTAGAAATGTTTCCCACTTGATCCTTGATATATTCGTGTCCTTTTCCGTCAAAAGCCTCGAGTTATTCAACCTGATAATGGCTGATGTTATCACTAATAGCCTGGCTAAGCTTCATACCTTATCAAGGTCCGTCAGAGGGAAATACGATGAGGATTTAGGCCAGGAAATCGATGATTTCACTGTTGCCGGAGGCGGCCACAGCTCTCGACGGACAGGGATCACAAGTCATCAGCTGAGAATCAGCCATGCGCTGAAGTTATTCTTGGCTGATAATCATATTGTGTCGGAGCGAGACGTCGCTCTGGAGTCCGAAGGCTTGAGTCCGGCTTTAAGAGCATTGCTAGATAAACCGCACATTCAAGTCCCGGCTGAGCTGACGGATCGATCGTACCCATTACCTGAGTACTTCATAAGCTCCAGCCACAATACCTATCTCCTTGGACATCAGCTTCAGGGGAGATCCTCAGCTACAGCATACGAGTCTGCTTTACTGACCGGTGCGCGTTGTGTTGAGATTGATGCATGGGATAACACCGAAAACAAGGACGAGCCCAAGGTTACACATGGTTATACTCTTGTGTCAAACATACCCTTTCGGGCAGTCTGCAAGGTTATTCGCGATGTGATTGACAAAGAAGCGGCTGAAGCCGAAGATAAACAAGGTTATCGCGCGGCGCCCATCATGCTATCGCTTGAAAACCATTGCGGGCCCTACGGACAGATGCGCTTGGTTGAAATCATGAAAGAGATTTGGGGAGATAGACTGCTGAGCAAAGCCGTCCGCGAGAAGGGTCACAGAGAGCAGGAAAATGAAGATGAAAGAGTATGCCTGAATGAGCTTGGTTCGAAGATAGTGCTTATTGTCGAGTATTTCTTCCCGAGTGTAGAAGACGACAACAATGACGACAGCGACGATAGCTCCAGTTCCGAAGACGAAGCGGAAAGACAGGGGCGTGCAGCCTATAAAGAACGAAAGAGGACAGTAGAGAAAAGTGGAATCATTCCAGAACTGGCAGCTCTTGGAGTTTACGCGCAATCTGTAAAGCCAAGGGACAATTCCTGGTTTGAGGCCACCCTACACGAAGGACCTCATAATCACCTCATCAACGTCTCAGAGACTGGCCTACAGTCACTACTGCCCGTTAACAACGAGGGTATATCTCGCCACAATGCGAGGCATCTGATGCGCGTATTTCCTAAGGGGACTCGCATATCGTCGAAGAATCTAAAGCAGGTTCCATTCTGGGGAGTCGGGGCGCAGATCTGCGCAATGAACTGGCAGACATTCGGAGACAGTATGCAATTGAACGAGGCAATGTTTAGCGGAACAGAAGGTTACGTGCTTAAACCAGCAGCTTTGAGGGCAGGAGGCAGCGGTCGTTTGAATACTGGGCGACGGAAAAAGCTGCGTCTACACGTTGCTGGCGCTTCAGATGTACCGGTGCCTGAGGATCGAGATCCCAACGACATCAAACCATATGTCACATGCTCGCTCGTGCACCCTGATGATATTGATGGCAAGCATCAGAAGCGCAAAACCTCGCATTATAGGCAACATAAACTTGGGTTTCTACATAGAGGCGAGAACCCACTACCCAAAGATCCTATTTGGGACGATAAGTTGGAGTGGGAATACGACGACAATGACCTCGTCTTCCTGCGAATATTCATAAAGGATGATATCAGCTTCGCCGAGAACCCCATATATGCCGTTACAGCTGTACGGCTACTTTACGTTGTCCCAGGATGGAGTTTTATTCGCTTGCTCGACTTGAAAGGTCACGAGACGACGTGTTCTCTGTTGGTTAAATTTGATTTCGAGGATATCTGAGATTTGGGAAAGATTGAGGAGTGCCCTAAGGTTACCCATTTACGTACTGCTCTATTGCGACTTCGGAAGTTTGATGAATAGGCCCAAGATGTAAAGCTGGCTCTTTCGAATCTACCTCTGTATTTATTCCTGTCTGTTATGTACCTATGGGCCATATGTTGTATCTTAGGAGATGCTCTCAGAGCTGTTAGATTTACGCAAATCAATACATGAACATAAGAAATACGCACAGGCCACGTTAGGTCAGAAATAAGCCTAGCGCTCCATACACGTGGACGCGTTTGCTTCCACTTGATAGAAATTCGGTCAATTCGCAACGCAGTCCTTACTGTTCTGAAAATGAGAATTCTAAGTCACCCCTTTAAAAATGTGCGACGACCATCACCTTTGATCTTCATGACAGGTATATCACTCGTTTCTCGGGCGAATATCATGACACGCCGCGGGGAAAGTGGCAAGATCTACTCGTTTATTCGGCCTCTGGGCAAACATGCCAGCTCTCGGAGTACCGTGTGGCTAGTCGAAGAAGCGGGTACGAGTCACAACGAATTCATAGCTAAAGGACCGTCCGTAGAGGACGATAAGGCATTAGGCTGGCCCGCCTTTCAGCATGAACTGAAAATGCAGCGCTTATTTAGTGAGGATAAGATGATCCGGCCGATAGTGGATTTTATTCCAAGCGAAGCTACCAACGAGCCGATGATGGTCCTGAAACCATTCGAGCAGACATTGTGGGATGCCCGGAATGCTCGCCCCATGACTACCTCAGAAATCAAATGGATCATGGAAGGTGTTCTGCTGGGCATCCAGACAATCCACCAAAGGGGCTTGGTCCACACCGGTCTGTTAATCGTGCTGCTTTCGAGCCCGTACTATCATCCGCTTACATCGACTAGATATCAAGATGGAAAATGTTGGTATTACTGGATTCGATAACGATAAGCCTAACGAGAATATTCGAGAGATAATCGTGCGCATAGCGGACTGTGGCTCAAGTCAGCTCATAACTTACATAAACTCCCATTCATAGCTAACATTTCATCAGTCAGCGAACCGGGTAGACGAGAAATCTCATCTCTTACATACCGGAGCCCAGAGGTCTATTTTGGAAAGCCCTGGGACCAGAGCACAGATATCTGGTCGTGGGGCATAATTGTAAGCAGTCTATTTGCCTATATTAATCAGTATTCCTATCTGCTAATCTCATTATGCCTTCAAAGCTCGCCCAATTACTCCTGGCACAGGTTGATTTCAAGTCACCAGGCTTCTACGATGCTATTTCCACTGGATCTTTGGAAGACAAGGCTCAAGTCGCTCGGAAAGCTATGGCCACTGACTTTGACTTGTGCTCAATACCACTTTATACAGAGGAGGACTCGGTCTCATTGCTACCTCGTGAGCGACCGGGACCTGACGACATATATGGGTGGGCCGTTGATATGAGCGAGAAGGGAATTTCGGGCGAGGATCTCCAGTTCTTAGTTGATGTCTTAAATCCAAGGCCAGGCGTACGGCTGACAGCGGGAGAGATTATGAAGAGTAGATATCTTAACATCCTACCTCAACAGGAATAGGGAGTGGCACTTAAGAGGCTAGTTTTGACATCATGCACAGAGACCCAGACATAACTGGTCTCAACGCGTAGCGGTCGAATGTAGACGGTAGGAGTTAGATGAATCAGGGGTTGTGATCGACTGTTCGGAGGAGACACTGTACGATTTTCTCCACATCCGCATATGCGCACCATATTATTTCAACTACCATTATCTCTTAACTTCCATTTTAAAGTTTACATTCATCAACATCGGAATGATGTGATCCGGATATCAACCATGCCTAGAGCAGCATCGTGCATAAATCGGAGCGGGGTGAACTGGAGCACATCCAAAGCGGCGTCGTACGTAAATCGGAGTAGAGTGCGCCGGCAGCAACACTCGATGGCCGAAGCAGCTTCGTCACACATTATAGAGTGCGAGGCCCCGTCACCGGATCGTATGATTTTTATGCCATGTAGATAAGCTTTCCTTTCAACCAACAATTCCAAATAATAAGCACCACTTTCAGATCAATGTCAATAATCTGAGACCCGTTGTTCTTCTCACCATGCAGAACCCATCAGTACTCCTTAACGGTCCACACAGCGCGTCTATTGAAGACAGACCGATTCCTACCCTAGGGGGGACAACTGATATAATTGTTCGTATCGCTTATGTCGGGGTGTGTGGAAGCGATGTACGTATGCCCGAAGCTCTGTGCTAGGAAAATCAACTATACACAACTCTATACTTATGTAAAGGCTGACACCCGCCCCAAGGTTCATTTCTGGCACAATGGCGGCCACCTATCGAGGGCCCATGATCCGTTAGTTATGGGCCATGAAGCAGCCGGAACCGTGCATGCAGTCGGACCCGATGTTACTCATCTGGCTCCCGGTGACCGAGTGGCACTTGAGCCCGGCATCCCCTGTCGGAAGTGCAAGGATTGTAAGGCCGGCTCATACAACATCTGCCGCAAGATGGTCTTTGCTGCTTCTCCGCCTTATCCTGGGACGCT
This sequence comes from Xylaria flabelliformis, assembly GCA_007182795.1. Classification (NCBI taxonomy): domain Eukaryota; kingdom Fungi; phylum Ascomycota; class Sordariomycetes; order Xylariales; family Xylariaceae; genus Xylaria; species Xylaria flabelliformis. Next base: position 73,968 of record VFLP01000069.1, on the reverse strand, counting down.
CACGAAATTCTACGCTTCATCGGCGGACTTTTGCTATAAGATACCCGACAGCGTGTCGCTACAAGAAGCAGTACTTATCGAACCATTAGCTGTCGGCGTACATGGTGTAAAGTTAGCAGGGGTCCATTTCGGACATAAAGTAGTCGTGTTTGGTGCTGGCACGGTTGGCCTTTTCTGCGCCGCCGTTGCTAAACACTTTGGCGCCGCGCTTGTCTTGTCCGTGGATATCCTAGAGAACAAGTTGGCCTTTGCGAAGACCGTCATAGGGACGGATATCGGAAGAACGGACATGCCAGACTCGTCGCTTACGCCAGAGCAGAACGCGCGTCGATTTGTCGAAATTCATGGCCTAGGGGACGGCGCTGATATCGTAATCGATGCGTCAGGTGCCGAGGCATCGATCAACACGGGAATACATATGTTGCGCTCTGGAGGGGTATACGTCCAAGTTGGAATGGGCAGACGACATGTCCAGTTCCCCATATCTGAGATCTGTGATCGGGAAATAGTGGTCAAGGGCTCATTCCGATACGGTGCGGGCGACTATGAGACCGCATTAAGTTTGGTGGCGAAGGGCCTCATCAGCTTGAAACCTTTCATCACGAATGTTTTTCCTTTCGAGGAAGCGACAAATGCTTGGGAGGCTACTGCTCGCGGTGAGGGAATAAAGAATATCATCGAGGCGCCGAGAGATTGAGAACAGCGTCCAAGTGAGCTATAAAACCGTAGACTCCGACGACTTAAGCATTATAGACCTAGATGTAAGGTATAAAATTAATACCATCAACAACAATACGAACTGTGGCGTCTAGCATTCGGCGTCATCATATTGGAGGTCGGTGTACCTATTGATTGAAAGACAATAAGTTGCTTAGATCTGGTTGGGTGGTTGAATATATCGAGACTTTTCCCGGCTGCGTATCAAAGGATTTTTGTTGGTCGGTAGCGTGTTATTCGGTCTCCGGCAGATTATAATTATATGTCAGTAGCACATTGACTATTCATCGCTTAGATACCACGTACGGGCGTTCGATCTTATAAACCCGACAGTCACCCAGATATAGATATAAATGGTCGACTTCTGAATTTCAACAAGACGGCCTAGTATTGTGCGCCCTGCTGTTCAATATTCCTCATCAATCATTGAAAAATGCAATTCAACGCTATCACAGCGTTCACGCTCCTCGCGCGAGGCGTCAGCGCCGTCGCCGTCTTGCGCTTTGGATGCTCACAGATCGTCGTCGAGCGTCTTGACCCGTGAGTGCACTCGGCTCGACACGTATCCCAACAGAGAGTAAACAACAGTATCAGACTCGTGAACCCGGACGTCAGCCCCTCGCCACATGTATACCAGGTATTTGAGAAGCACCCCAAGCTTAATAACTGCAACTAACAGCTCTGGGCAAAGATAATCGGAGGCGTAAGAGCAAGTTACCCTGTACCGGCGTCATCATACTGATCTCATGATAGAATGCATTCGCGGCGTCTATCCCGAATTCCGATGTTTCGGAGATCGCGAATTGCACAAGTTGCACGTTTTCGGAGGACAGGAGTAACTACTGGACAGCGAACATGGTGAGTGAGGCAATCTCGAACAGACTTCAATGTCGAGCAGTCTGCTATCATTGCCATCACTACTAACTCGGACTCAGTAAGAGATTGTATCGCCCCAAACCTGGAAACACTTGAAGGATATGTAAGTTCACATAAACTAGGTATTTCAAGGCCCGAAATGGAACCTACAAGCGCGTAGGCCAGATGCCGAATCGTTTCCTAGACGGCGAGAAAGGGGGCATGACGGTTTACTACACCTCCCCATACGACGGATCAAATGTTACAGCCTTCAAGCCCGTACGTCACATTAACCCCCTCCCTTTTTCGACTTTTCTAGCCTCTTACATAGTATCAGGGTTTCCGCATGCTCGCGGGCCACCAAGAGCAACGAGAACCGGGCGGGGTGACTAAGTGGAACGCGATCTGCTTCCGATGCTTCAACAAGGCGAATTTTAGCGGCGACAACCTCGCCCCTTGCTCAGATAGCACGGTGGACTCGGTGACGCTACCCGATAAGTTCTGCCCGGGCGGAATCCGTACGACGATTCGGTTTCCGACGTGAGTATCTATCTAGCAGCTTCGAGAGGCTTAATATATTGCTGACGTGGCATTAATTTTCTTAAGGTGCTGGGACGGAACGAACCTCGATAGTCCAGATCACATGAGCCACGTATCATACCCGGCATCAGGAACATTTGAGAACAGCGGGCCCTGCCCAGCCACTCACCCCGTGAAGCTCCCTCAGCTAATGTTTGAGGTGATATGAGACACGGCGCCTTTCAATGACAAGTCCCTGTGGCCCGAAGACGGCTCGCAGCCTTTCATCTTCAGCCAGGGCGACAAGTAAGCCATCGAGTGTCTTCTGAACACTTCTAGCACCTCGCTTACAATTTATAATGCCGTGGTACCTATTCACAAGGGTATCGAATAATATTGATTCGCTGACCATATGCATCATAGACCCGAATTTTCAACGACCCGGAACTATGGCCCGAGGATGGTTCACAACCTTTCGTCTGGAGCACCGACGATAAGTGAGACTCTCTTCCCCCAGCCAAACACGCGCTCGCCATGTATGCGTATTCAATAAGTACCAGGCATGTCGATGTAAAGGGGTTTGCCAATAACGCAATACTACGGGGGATTTAAACCGCAATGATTTAAAGACCGCGCTTCCAAGACTGGGTAGCCATGTTTGCTCATGGGGAAGCATTTGTTGTAGGCTGTAGCAATAATGGTCATAATAGTTCGCACAGGTGTATTCCTCGTTCAACGTATTCGCATTGAAATTTCTAGAAATGGCGAAACGATTAAGTGCCGATGCTCCTCCAGATTTGCTTTTGGGTATCTCTTATGATACAGGTGTAGTACAGGTGATATACATTTCTTACGGCTCTGCTTCCAACTTCTGTGGTATCAAGCCCTCCGCCATATTGATGGCACCCTCCATGTCGTTCTTGTTAAAGAGGAAAAGCCCTTGGATTGCAGCGGTGCTGGTCCGGATTGAAGATACTCCCTCTACAGCCTCACGGAACAGACCCAGCTCGTCGAGACGAGCCAAAAAGCGTTCTCTATTGACGCCGTCGGGATCGACATCTCCGTAAAATCGATCCCACATCTGGGCAGTTTGATATCGAGTAGCTTCACCGATACGCACCATCATGTCGACTCGCCCAGGTCTGATTAGAGCGGGGTCGAGCAACTCAACATGATTTGTGGTCAGGAATGCGATTCTCTCCTCGCCAGCAGATAGACCATCCAGGGCATTCAAAAGTCCGGAGAAGGTCACAGTCCCGCCGCTGTAACCATCAGAATCGCGCCTCCGCCGATTCACAAATGCAGAGTCAGCATCCTCCAATAGTACAATGGATCGTTCCGGAAGCTTAGTAAGGAGAAAGGCGAGCTTGTCATCGGTCACGCCGATCTCGCTGAGATTTATCATAGCCACACTGTAATCTAATTCGCCGGCGAGCGCTTGAATGAAAGAACTCTTGCCACTGCCTGGGGGGCCATAGAGAAGATAACCTCGGCGATAGGGAATACCGCGGTCGACATACCACTGGCGACGAGCCAGAAAGTCTTTCGCATCGTTCACGATGTCTTCTTTTACCCCCTTATCCAAGACGACGCTTGCCAGAGGGCGTTTCCTGCGCGGCACGCCGAGAGGCACCCAGTCGAAGTTCCTCACCGAGTATACGACCGTCTTTCCCTCGTTAGCCTGCAGCGCAAGCGCTCGTGCTTCAGTGAAGACATCCTCGAAGATATGGCGGTGCGCATAGAGAGTAGTCAGCTCCAGCGTCTCGTGGGGCTCGCCCGTATTCGTCTTGGCCGTAGCCTGCTTTTCTCTATTGACGGCGATGTACGCATGCTTGTACTTGACGATGTGACGACCGTAGCCAGGCTGCAGGAAGAAGCTGGCCTGGGTTGGTCCGTTCGGTGTGGTGCTCGTCGTCGTGGTCACAGACAGCTTGTTGATGCGCGTGAGGCGCTTGGCGAGGAAGGAGGTTTGTGGACGAGGCTCGGACAGCCAGGCCAGCACCCAGGGATATGCCGGGTCCTGTCTACTGATCTCGACGTTGACCAGCAGACGTCGCCTCATTAAGCCCGCCGTCGTGAGTGCGCCGCGCCGCGCAAACGCCATTATGGCGCCCAATGACGCGAGGCCGAAGCCTCCGGCAAACACGGGATTTTCTAGGAGGCCATTAATGTTCAGTAGAGGTCCTGTCGCCGATTGTACCGGCTCGGACATGGCGATTCTTAGAATAAATGGGTGGGAATTGGCTTCCGAAGTTTCATTTTGGGATCTTGTAGCTTGTTCCAGGTTAGCGTCAATCTAAATCTGTTAGATGCACCATTTTCCCTACTCGATTATTCATCTATGCCATCTGCACAAAGTGAGCATTCAACTAAACGATATTCTCCTATGTCGCCTGAACTTTGAACTTTGAATGTTGAAACTCAAGACGACTGTGGTATAATTGACAGTGATACAATCCGTTTTGCTTATTTGATGTCTCCAGAGAATCTATTCACTTCCTTTCTGAAATACTCAATGAAGAGTGAATTAATAATATGTGATTCGCACATCCTAGAGACGTGTTCACCGATGAATAATCATAAAATACTGCCAGCCGAGGTCGCATGGCGAATATCTACAAACATGCACAATAACACACCAAACTCACAAAACTAAAGGCTAAATAGCCAATGGTATGTCAAGTTGATGATGATATTTGTATAGGATTATCTAATTGTACTCAGATTGTCTGGGCTAGGATAAAAATTGTGCCATGAGCTTCGATGACTTATCATTAATACCTAAACTGTAACGTACGTAAGACAGACGTATAGTATATATAAAGACAAACACAAGCATCTATATTATTACCCCACTGTATATCTGATGGGTTATCTGCATTTCCAACCCAACTACGAGGTATAACAGTTGGAGACATTCGCTAGGGTGATCATCCGTGCCGAGCAATGGAGGGAGACATGAAGCAAGATATATCAGATTCAGATGATGCGGCCCAGGCGGGGAATACCACGGTCGAAAAGGCCACCGACTCAATACCAACGGAATTAAACTGGAATGATGATCCCGAGAACCCATACAACTGGCCAAAATGGAAGAAGAACGCCCAACTTGCAACGACTGCCATCATTGCGTTTACTGGGTAAGAGAGTCCCAGTTAGCTCTTTAAGTTTCCGCGCCATTACTAACGTAGACTGATACGATAGGTCTCTTGGGTCATCGATTATCAGTCCGGCACATCAGCAACTAATCGATGAGTTTGGAGTTTCTAGTACGGTAGCCTTCCTGCCCCTGACAACATAGTAAGTACACCACTGGGTCATTTTATCCTATATGAGTTACTCTAGGAATCGAGAGGCTTCAATAAAGTTGTGTCAGCTTTTCACGCTTTCAAGATACTTACGAAACAGGCTCAAAGTGGCGATAACTAACTTCGAGTGCGTAGCGTACTGGGACTGGCCCTGGGACCTGTTGTAGGAGGGCCACTGTCCGAGACAGCGGGCCGGAAACCGATCTATATCGGCGCCGCAGCTATCGGCGGTCTTTTCACTCTGGGAGCCGGTTTCACCACTTCCTTTGCGGGTTTCACTATCTTGCGGTTCTTTGCTGGCTTTGCTTTCGGCCCCAGCTTGTCTATTGCTAGTGGATTTCTTGCCGAGACGTAGTAAGTACTCTCAAGGCTGTTACTTCCCCCTCCCCATACAATCCTAAAGCATCAATGATGAGTCCAATATCGATCAACAGTGGCAATATCTAACAACAAAGTTTATAGCACTCCGGCGGAAAGAGGCACACCTTCTCTTCTGTTTATACTGACTCCGTTTCTGGGCCCTGGTTTTGGGTAAGTCAAGCATACCTATAACCTAGCGCGGCATTCAAAGAAGCTAACCAAACATAACGATAGTCCCGTCCTCGGCGTCTTCCTCGTAGATCGCAAGGGTTGGCGATGGACCCAATATACGCTCGTGTTCTTTTCCGTCTTTGGTCTGATATGGGCCATACTCGGAAGCGAGTCCTACCACTCCATCATACAACGACGCCGAATGAAGAAAATGGGCTTGGAGCCGCCAGACAGGACCCTGTTCTCCGCTACATTCCGACAGTTCTTGACGATTGGGCTCCTTCGACCACTTCACATGATGTTCACGGAGCCTATCGTAGGCGCTCTCTGTTTATACCTAGCTTTCATATTTGGGGTACTCTTCAATTTCTTCGGCGCCTTTTTCTTCGTCTTCCAGACTGTCTATCACTTCACTCTGGTGCAGTCCGGGCTGGTGTTCTTAGCTATTGCCTTCGGTTGCGTGGTCGGCGCCATAATTATCAGGCTTTGTGAAGAGTTATTTTATAAACCTCAGATACGTCGGTTTCCACCTCATAAAGTACCGCCAGAATATAGGTTGCTTCCAGCTTTGATAGGTAGTGTTGCCCTACCTATCAGCATCTTCATTTTCGCATGGACTACTCGACCAAGCATCTCTCCAGCGGTGCCCATCCTGGCAATTACGATCTTTGGCGCGGGAAATATCTGTTTATTTGTCAGTGGTATCCAATACACTGGCGACGTTTATCATCGAACGAATATTGCCAGCGCTGTGAGCGCCAACAGTCTCGCTCGTTATGGATTAGCCGCGGTGTTCCCCTTGTTTTCTCTCCCATGTAAGTAATTAACCCCCCTCTTAACTTCTCTGTGCTGAGCTAATGCATTTTATTTAGTATACCAAAATCTTGGAGTGGGTTGGGCTTCCAGTCTGCTAGGCTTCATTTCCATCGTTCTTCTTCCTTTACCGTGGCTACTGTTCAAATTTGGGAGGGTTATTACGAGCAAGTCAAAGTATGAAATGGCGTCTTATTAAAACAGTCATTGATATTGACTTTCGAACATTTCGCGTTAGATCTCATTCAGTGTTGTGATGAGTGGCGTATTCTCATGCATTTAATGGAGTTGGTAAACAATTATAGATTGGATAATCAGATACGGTACCTGGCGACAGCCTCCTGAAAAAGCATTTAATTGTATTGTTTGAGGAACCACTCACCTGTTTGCTGCAATTTGCTGTCCCTTCTTCGTATCAAGCGTGGACTAAGCGCTTAGGAGTATAAGTGCTTGTTGCGCAAAACCTTGACTCGTCGTTTAGCCTCGCACAATAGGTTCTTTAACCGCCACCCATGACAAACAACATTTTCGGCAATTCGTCAGGATTAAATATGTTGCCATATTGCACTGTGTGCTGAGGATGAATGCACTCTTATTCTCTGTAAGTGTCTGTGCAGTCACTGGCTAAGCAGACATGGCAAGACCCATCTTCTTATAAAAACAATAGAAGTACAATGACTTCAGAATCTTGAGTAACCTACAACTAAACTTACCTCGCAGCAAACGTCCCTTTGACCCCGCTAGCTGTTTCAAGGGAAAATCATAAAGTGCCTGTCCCTTTTCCTGTTCCTCTCCACAAAACCAACTTCGCACCTGCTCAACTCCAAAATTATTCTAACTCTGCAAATTTCAACTTCGGCTGGAATACATATCAAGACATCATTGCTTCATCGCAAAAGACTAAATTCAACATTTTGAGTCTTAAAATCACCATAAATCAAGGACCGAAACACAAAAAAGGGAGTCTAGGTAAGCTATCTCTAGGTTCTTAAAACTTTCCAGAGATTCTTCCATCTAGTCTTTTGGATTATACATTACTCGCTGCTTCTTCTGCCGGTACCATATCTTATTTTTACTTAGCTGTTCACAAATATGCCTGCCGTTATAGCGCCGCGAGCTATCACGGTAAATCCCAAGGGACTAGACCATAGCCCAAACCTGCATGTCCAACAGCAACATAACTACATCATCAGTAACATCAGTGAGAAGCGGGCTGGCACAAGGGAATCACCCACCGTTGTTAGAGCCAATCAACAATCCAGAGCCGCAGCTGCAATAAGGCAGTCATGCTTGAACCAACATATCCGCCAGGAACCTGCCAACACAAACATCAGCTACGATGAGTTAGTTCGGCAGGAAAGGATAAGAGAAGCGAAAGAAGCTGCGGAAAGAGTACGACGCGCATCCCGCCTGCTACAACAAGTCACAGCCATGGGTCCCACGGGCGGGTACTCGCCTCTCGCGAAGAAACTCCTTATGGCAAGTCACACCAAGAAGCAGCGCGCAGTACCATTTCAGATACTGGGCCCAATGATACGACGTCCAAGACCACCAACAAGCGCTCCCCGCCAAGTATACCCAGCTATTAGCGGCTGGACCCGAGACAGTGGAAATGGAGCGGGTCTTCCGCCACTGAGAGCCGGACGCGATCACGTCGCGAAAAAAGCCGAAATCCCTGATCTCTCGAAGAGTCCCGAAATCACTGCTTTTACCGGCAAAAGGCCCTACATGAACTTCGTTGGTTCTGGCATGCCAACTTCTAATACAATGCCCGCCAGTCCAGTTCAGCGAAAGCGCAAGAGATACATTGAGGATTGCCCGACACAGGAAATGCCTCTTGGAAAGAGACGATGAGCGATCCCCGAGCTTCTCTTTCAGGGGGGGTTCATTTGTCGCGTGAGAAAGGGTGCTAACGACAAAATGATGCGCAGCAATACAGTGTACAATTTGATGACGTTATGAGTGGGCCAATCAAGAGACGGAGGACTGTTAAGAGAATTAGGGAAAAGAACAAAGTGGCGGGTGTACAACGTAGCATGGGTTTCATGACCACACAATAAAAAACTATGCATTGAATTCTTTGATGCTTGATGATATCCCTGTGTGTCTTACATGTAATACGGATTTGCCACCCTCGCAAACTTGCCCTACTGGTAGTTGCCCTCCAGACATTTGTTTATTTACCACTACACCTGATCGGTGAATAAACTTAATAGGTGTAGCAAGTAGGGAATTATAAGGAAACCCTTGAAAATACTCGGTGTACTTATATTTTCAGACATCCCATTTCTCCTTTCTACTCGTCCTCCACCATCGACTTGAGCAACAGTCATTCTGTACCCTTTGTCATCATGTCCTCATCCGTACCTGACGCCCACATCGCTCGCCTCATCGAGGAACTTGGCCGACAGCTTGATGAAAAGTTGCTATCTTCAAGGAAGAGATAACCAACTGCCTCGACCAAAAACTCAGCCGCCACTTCATTACTAGCCAGAATACAATGACGGAGGCATTTGACTAGCTAAACGCAAGGGCCGACAAGTACGACAACAAGTTGACTGGTATGCAAAGCAGCATCGATGAGATCAATTCCACTACTAAGGAATTGAATACCAATGTTGAGGAGTTGAGGAACGTTGCTAAGGAACTGGATGGCAATCTTGTGGGATTCGAAGACCATGTGGAGAAATTCCTGGACATTGTTAAGGAATACTGTACCTTTGTTACTGATTTACTTTCCGAGGTTAAGGAAAGGGATATCCTTGTTGAGAAAGCGGCTACTATTGCTAAAGAATTGAGTACCGCTTCTACGACTATCCCCCATTGATGGGATGAGGATAGACGCTAGAAAGCAAAGTTGTGCCTAGACTTTACCCAGGGATGTTTCAGGACATACTTTTGAGAGCACACAAACTGAGCCAACCAGCTTATCCAGGATAGCATATCTAATATGCCGATTCTAAATGGATGTCAGTCGTTCCTCTCTTTGGTATTCTGTTTTGTCTACCTTTGCTATATAGTATTTACCCTGAGACCTTACACAACTATGGACATTTCTAACTACGAGCGATTGTCACATATCATATGAAAGTAACACCGCTTAGCAATATCAGCGTTAGTTTGCATCTTTGGTCATTACAATGTGTACTATCCTAGCGTGTGATTGATTTTGAGGTTTAGTGTTGGTCTTCATATTCAAAACTGATAAGTATGTATAGACAAATTAGGAAATCTATAATATCTTACAAGTAACTGGTAATTAAAACGATGATGTAGGCAGCATATAAAACTAATCGACTTATCTATCTAATGTTGTAGACCACTGAATCAATCACAGATAATGCAGGTTTCCAATGTGCTTTCGGGTTAACTACAACACAGGCTCAGTAAATTGCGTATCTAATAGAAGCACAGAAATTTGACTGTGAGAATGTGTTGGCTGGATAAGATTTCATCGCACATATTTGGGAGTCAGTGGCATATCAATTATCGTGTAGGGCCCAGTGAACCTGCAGGTAATCTCAGACGGCAACACAGGATCGCTTCCCAGTGGTCGCGACGGGAATGAGATAGGTAAGCAAGCTGAGATAGACGAATGATGCATCTGTTCCATGATCGACTCTAATTGGCCGCCCATTCTGTTATCGTCACGGAGGCAACTCACCCGCGCCTAAAGCGGATATGAGGACCGACGACCCTTCTCAGCCCCATTGTGTATTTAGGTCTCTTACTGCAACTTTGCAAGATGACTTCAAATCCCTTGATTCATCTTTTAAAGGGAGGCGATTCACCGAGTAGAAGAATTCTTGTCCTGGGACTCTCGTAAAGCCGCCGATTTCGCACATGCGCCCCGCTCATTGTCAAGGAGGGAGATGCCAACTTGGGTAACATAATTGCTGGTCACGCTCGGCTATTTCTTACCACGACGACTGCTCACTTCTCAAGACTCTTAAGAGACAAAAGTTGAATGTTTTGTCCTTCTTCTCGTCTTGATTTCGGGTTAATCGCTCATGGCGTCGGCATCACCTGAGAACGGAGTGACAACCCCTTTTCCACTGAAACAGCTTACAATACTCGGTATGCCTTCGTTTTCCCCACCTATTTCAACCACAGCCCTGTTCTTGCCTTTCCCCTCATATAAGCTTCCCCCAACTGATCTTCATCGTTGTGGGGAATTCACTCCAATAAGGACGGTGGATGAGAACATACAGTGAAAACAATCACTGACCTCGAATTTAGCAATATGTCGTTTCTCGGAACCTATCGCCTTCAATTCTATCCTTGCGTACACGTACGTTATGGTGAAGGACCTTAATGGTGGTGAGGATCCAGATACAGCATTCTATGCCGGACTCTTGGTTTCGGCATATGCCGTTGCCGAGGCGTTGACAGCCATCGGCTGGGGTGCGCTATCCGATCGATACGGTCGGAAGCCCGTAGTTCTCTTTGGTCTTGGCGGTGTTGCTATATCTAGTTTGATATTCGGCCTCGCAAAGAACTACTGGATTGCGCTTCTTGCTCGCTTCGTTGGTGGTGCACTGAATGGAAACGTTGCTGTAAGTTGACGACCGGTATTATTGGGCTTCGTTAATTTGGACCATTGCAAAATTGCTTTGGGAAATAAAGGATTTATTAAGAATCAAAATGCAGTGGATATCAAACATGGGACATAAGCCCAGCAATCAAAGCTCGTTGAGCCAGCATGAACTGATATTGATGAACAGGTCATGCAAACCATGGTCGCCGAGATGGTAAAAGTGCCGGAGCATGAGCGTACGCTGACCCCTCTAGCCCCCCTTTTCAACGTGATCTTACTGACACACTTCTCTGAAATAGCTGCAGCATATGCCTCGCAACCGTTCGTCTGGACGCTAGGTGGCATCATCGGGTCAGCAATGGGCGGCTTCCTTGCGCAACCCGCAACATTTTACCCTTCACTATTCTCAGCCGATGGCATTTTTGGGCAGTACCCATATCTGTTACCGAATCTGGTCTCGGTTGTCGTAATCGTAATTGCCATCATCCAAGGCATAATATTTCTAGAAGAGACGAACCCGCGTGGAAAACTGTTTCATGGCGACATCAAGGAGGCTTCTGAAGCAGACGTAGCCGTCACTGAGGATGATGATGAATGCAGGGCGGATGAGAGAACGCCTCTGACACGGGATCAACGGATAAAACACCCTATGATATCAGCTGTGAGCGAGCGCCCCGTCATCCTCGAAGAGAGTCTCCCTGTAGCCGTGGAACAGAGCTTTGATCTCCGCCGCACGTCATTCGGCACGGTTCACTCGATCCAGTTCACCCCCGAGACTCGAACCAGCTTCACGCCTTCGCAGAATAAGATAGATGAATACACGGGTCCTGCATTTAACTTCACCATTATTATGCTTACTGTTGCCTTAGTTCTCGTAAGTATTCCTCGGAGCCAATTCCTTCTTGTTGAGAAAAATCAGGCAGGACGTGCTTCCCTTTTTGCGTCACTAGGGGCCTCTGAAACTCTCCGAAATCACACACAAAAGAGGCAATAACTGACTCTGAGTCCAGGTATCTTACCACCAAATGGCATTCGCAACGCTACTACCAACTCATCTCCTAGACCATCCCGCAGCACCCCGCGGACAACTAGACCTAATCGGTGGATTGGGCTACACAGTCCACGACGTCGGGACCTACCTAGCCGTCAACGGCATCCTAGGACTCCTAATCCAGGGACTAATATTCCCCCTTTTCGTGGATCGCGTCGGAGTGTGGTACTCCTTCATCTGGATGGTCGTGCTTTATCCATCATGTTACGTGGTAATGCCATTTATCAGTGCGCTATCTGCGTCCTTGCAGTCGCCGGGGATCTATCTAGCCATGGTCTTGCAAAGTTTCTTCGGCATCATAGTCATCCCTACCGCCCTTATCCTTTTGAAGAATGCGACCCCGAGCTCCACGATCTTAGGCCGCGTTAATGGTCTTGCTATGTCCGGATGTTGTCTAGCCAGGACCGTTTCGCCGCCCGTGGTTGGTATTATATATGCGGCCGGAGGTTCTGCTGCTGCCTGGTTTAGCTGTGCTGGTGTGGCTGTTTTGGGAATATTGCAGCTTGTTTGGGTTCCTAGGGAGCATGTACACGACGTGGTCATGGATACTACCGTGCTTAGAAAGACGATAAGTCACTCGGATGATAGAAATAGGAGCGATGAGAATGGTGGGGGAGAGTAGATTTCATGATGATTTCCTAGGCCGATGGGAATCATCGATATCAAACATCAAAGGGCCTCTGACGGGAGGCTATGACGCTACGATTTATGAGTGCTGGCGATTCTGGGTGCCTTACTAGATAGAGATGGCATATGAATATACGATCGCAAAAATTGACAAGCAAAGTCGGGTATATTGGACATCCGTCTACAGGTGATCTATTGTTTCCTCGCTTGAGCTTTCTGCCGTATCGATTCAACGAGACTGCTAAGGTCATCATTGGAAGCTTTTATCTTCTGCTTCTTAGCCTTAATGTTCTTCTCAGGCGGTGCATCGAAATCGTCCGACTTGTTCTTTCGCTTCTTGCGGCCTTCCTCTAGGAGTTTTTTCATGCCAGGAGTTGATTTGTACTTAGGATTCGAAGGGTCGATAGCAAACTCATGGCTCTCGAACACAGCCTTGAATCGGTCGTCGTTGACATCCATCTCGAAACCCTCTTGCAGCCCACCGTGGTCCTCAACTTGGTCCTTGCTCTTCTTCTTACCCTTCTTTGACTTCTTCTTTTCGGCTTTTGTGATCTCATCCATATTGAAATGATCAAGATGCTCAGCCTGGTTTTTTGAGTCGTCCGCCATGATCTTCTCCAACTGCGCCTTCTGAGCAGCGTTCTCGGCCGCTGCGGCTTCCTTTTCCTCGCGTCTTCTCCGTCTCTCCTCTTTCCTCTCGGATGATTTAGAGGGTTTTGCAGGCTCGTCGGTCATGAAGAAAGGATCATCAAATCCGAGATCTTCCTCGGGCTCGGCGGGTTCTTCATCACCTTCGACTTGACCTCCGTTTCGCTTCGACACCGTCTGCTCCTTCTTGCGAGCCTTCCGCTCGCGTTCCTTTCTTATGTACTTTTCAACCGTTGTCTCCTCCGCTTGGGGTTCCTTCTTCTTCTTCTCATCACCCATTAAGGCCGGGGTAAACGTGACTTGCATGTCTCCAACTGGGCCGATATTCCTAGATGACTTGGTCATTGGTTCCGCACTGAGACCAAGAGCTTCCCGCAATTTCCTTGCTCTCAGCTCCTTCTTGCTCAACTTAGGCTCCTCTTCTGCGCTAGCTGCTTCCAGCTCTTCTTCCGCTTCTACTATCTCAACTCCGCCGTCATCCTCTTCCTCGCTGTCACTCGCAAGATAAGCGCGGAAGTCATTCTCTTCCAGTTCCGCTCTGCTGCCGCTGAAGGCTTTTCTGATATTTTCCCGCCGGGCAGCCTCGTCAGGAGCTACATCCCAAGTGAGCTTGACACGCGAATGCTGTAGAGCGTCTGTGACGAATTCGGTGGGTTGGTAATTGGAGACGACTGAGTCGCATTCTTCTCTCGGCTCATCATCAAATGTGACATCGTCGGGGACAAAGCGCAGGTCGACAAAGTTTGACGATGCGAGGTATTCCGTGCCATCGCACGCGTTGTATAGTTTCTCAGCGGTTGACACGTCCGAGCAGATGACAACTGCATAGTAATATCGTAACCTGTCAAGCTGATATGACCTTAAGGCGTCACTATCGAAGTCTTGGTCATCCCCTTCTTGTAACATATTGTTCTTTATTTTCTCGTCTTCGTCCTCGCTGTCGTTACTGCTGTCTTCCGAGTCGCGATCCAGTTCATCCTCGTTCTGGGCAGTCTTTTTGAAGATTTCTTTGGGGGGTCCTTCTACTTCTTCTCGTTTCATACGCTCTTTACCAAACTCGGATGGGTATATTGAGACTTTTTCAATACGGCCACCCTGTGGTACAAAGGAAGAGAAGAGCGCCATTAGATCAACGGCCTTGATGTTGTCCCAATCCAAGTTCACCACAGCAATTCTCTTAGTGATCTCGCCAGCTTCGATGTCGGCTTGCTCATCACGTAACCGTTGCATGTTAGCAGGCTTTGACACATCGGCTCCTCCTTCATCCTTGTCTTCCTCATCGTCCTGATCATCTTCGTCGTCTTCGGACTCGGACTCGCTCTCGGAGGACGAAAAGCCACCGCCTCTGGCTGGATCGTAGTTTTCGTCGGCTTTTTGAAGTTCTCGTCGAACCGTGTCGTCATCGTCCACATCTTCCTTCTCCTCGGGTTCGTAGATGTCCCGCAAAGCCTTCTTCTTGTTGTCTGATTTTAGCTTCCGGCCGTATCTATCTAGTTTGGCGGTGGCTGTGAAATCTTCATCTTCAAATACTCGCTGGAAGCGCTTGTCGATCTTGGTCTTGACCCGACCCTTGGATGGAAGACGGTAACGAGGATTGGTCTCGAAACTAGCAAAGCGGGAGTCCTTCTTCACGGCAGGTGAGGCGTCGCCTCGTTTCTTCTGACCTTTAGGCATATTTGCAAAAGCCGTTGTTATTAGTGAACGAAGCTTCTATTCGTTACATTCGACAATTTGTTTCAAGCCGTGGAAGTGAAAAATGAACGGCTACGGCTTCGTTTCCATAAATGCGATGTAGCGACAAGTTTCAACCGTCAATTGAAAATTTAAGTGGGTCGAACTTTTTCTGCCATTCGCAAAGCGTGGAAAGCCGCGAAATGCCACTTCGACCGCCTACCATATACGGACTAGTGTTGATGGCGGGGATCTGACCCGCTACAGTGATGTTTAGCGCTGATTGGGATTGGGGGTCAATTGTAGCCGTCGCTGACCACCACTGATGCGGGCATCTCAACACCGCAAATATCTACGATGTGATAACACATCCGAGCACTCAAATACCGGTTATCATAAATGCCTATGTGCGAAAGAAACTTTCTTATCATGGTAAGGGACTATAATGCGACTTTTGTTTACACAATTAGGTGAAGTTATGTTCTCCGTCCACTGCAAAAACAGGATGCCAAGTGACAGCGCTTCAAGTACCTAGCTCAGCTGAGAGCGCCAAAATAGTGACGCATTCCTATAGGGCTGCGTTAGGTACTTGCATACGTAGTACATGTTCCAGGAATATAATCCGAAACGGCCCCTCAATAGCCTATTGAGACAAACAAGTTGGTGTGAAATAGGTAGCTTGGGATGACATGAGCATCCTTTTCCCGTCATACTTGATCTGTCTTTTCTTTTTGGAGTGCTACTAATCTTAACATACTCAACGTTCTTGTTTTTTGCACGTAATTTTGGCGGCTCATAACTTCATTTTCCGATTGCAATTGGGTACCAACCCCGCGATTGGCATTGGCATTGGCATTGGAGACATCGACAGTCAAGATGGACCGATTTCTGCGCAAGGCTGAGCACGTGGTGAAGGACCACATCCTGAAAGATGTCTTGGGTGTCGACGATAACGAAGACGCCCCTCCTCCTCCTGAGGAGCAAGTCCACAACAATCAGGCCAATGTCCAGCCTGTCGATACCTCGCACCGCTTCCAATCCTTCTCACCCCAGACTTCTGGTAACGCCAAATGGTGTAAGTGACACCCCAACCCATTTCTCATCCTTGTTGTCGTAAGGTGTTCCTGTTAGGGTTAGAATCATGCCTTTAGAAGCTTTTCCGCTTTCCATCCACTTGAAATCAAACCCGTTCAATACAGACCTTTATTGACACTGGTGGATATAGACGTTGACGGAGCTTCATATTTCTGGGCGGTTTCTATGGCCCTCGAAGGTAAGTTCGAAGGCCTGTCTCGCGCATGGATGGTGATCACACGAGCTTACTATGGAGACAGAGGCGCGAGAGAGTATCTACATTCTTGATTGGTGGCTAAGCCCTGAGCTGTACCTGCGACGCCCGCCCTCTCGCAATGAGGAGTATCGCCTTGACAACATGCTGCGGGCAGCCGCTGAGCGAGGCGTAGATATCAATATCATTGTCTATAAGGAGGTCACTCAGGCTTTAACTTGTAAGCTTGCGTCTCATGGAATGAGAAACCCGCGCTAATTATCTGCCTCATAGTGGACTCAGCGGTACGAGACGGAAGCTAATAATTTTCAATAGAGTCTTGGGGGCTGATCTGATTCACAGCACACCAAACATGCTCTAGAAGCTCTGCACCCAAACATCAAGGTGTTTCGACACCCCGATCATGCACCTACCAGCCGCGCCCGGCTCGAGCAGGCCTTTTCCGGGTTGTCTTTGGATAGTCTAAAGATGAACGCCTTTGGGCTGTCCAAAATGCCGAAAGATGCATTGAAGGAACTGTATGGCTCGTTTGGCGACACCGTGTTGTATTGGGCTCACCATGAGAAACTCTGTGTTGTCGATCGCCATCTCGTGTTTATGGGTGGCCTGGATATGTGTATGCCTACTTCTGCTAATCCCCGCCTCGTTATCTCTGGCAGTCTAACATCCCTATAGGCTTTGGAAGATACGACACGAATAGTGAGTGCCCAATTCCCGACATCCTGACTCTTGCCTCGGCCTACGATCTATGAAGACCATGTCGTACACCCTATCTTGAACATAATGGATGTGATTTACACATTCGCCTAGTTGTTATAACATTTCCCCTTCCTTTAACTATTACTTGTCTATTTCGACATAAAGACGCATTCTATGGTTTGCATATCAACACAAGTATAAAATTGGATAGGACATAAAATCACGTCAAGTCAGATTTCCAAGTTGAAGAAAGCTAACGACCCTAAAGGCCACCCAATCGCGGATGCTCATCCAGGAAACTTAGATGCTATCGTATTCCCAGGTCAAGATTTTAACAATGCTCGAGTCTTCGATTTCGAGGGTGTAGACAATTGGGATCACAATCAGCGTACGTGTAACAATCAGAGATATTACCACGGGCTCTCTAACATTGGCGTATAGTGGATCGAGCACAGAATTCTAGAATGGGTTGGTCGGATATCTCTATATCTTTGAGCGGGCCCATTGTTCAAAATCTTATCAATCACTTCACTGATCGCTGGTCAGTTTTTGCCTGTTTTTACGGTCTGGTATAACCGCTGATGCGTTTTAGGAACTTCATATATGATGAAAAGTACAATGAGAAAGACCCAGGCAAGTATCGGAGATTTGAACAGTCGGGAGAGGATGACAGTCGCCATTTTCCTCATCCTGATTTTGATGGCCTTGAAGATCGTTTCGATCGAGTCAGGCACTTTATGGGCGAGGGGAGCCATCACCATCGGGGGCATCACGGCGAGAGCCGCGAACATAGAGGCGAATCTGGAGGAGCAAGTATTCAACTCTGTCGTAGGTGAGTACGGAACTGTTTTGGGCTTAGTAGAGGACTTCACTGACTCAGCATCAAGCGCATGTGACTGGTCCGCTGGCCATCCAACTGAGCATTCTATTGCCAATGCATGTGAGTAACTTGGAACCATTTTATTCCTGATTTGGCGCCTTGCAAACCCAAGAGTATCTTTCCAGGACAAGCTAGCGCTCAGAGGCTTCTGAAGCCCTCAACATATCACGCTCCGAATTACGATGACTGATTCCGAATATTGCAGATGTACATGCCATCGAGAGCGCTCAGCATTTTGTATATATTGAAAATCAAGTAAGCAACAAAGTGTTTCCTGTGCTTTTTTATTGTACCTAATGTAAACAGTTCTTCATCACTGCGACTGGGGATAAACAGTATCCCGTTGAGAATACGATCGGGGCTAGCATCGTATCACGCATTTTTCGCGCTCACTCGAACGGCGAGAACTTTCGCGTCGTAGTCCTCATGCCCGCTGTTCCAGCGTTCGCCGGCGACTTGAAATCCGACGGTGCGCTCGGCACTCGCGCCATAATGGAATATCAATACAACTCTATAAACAGAGGCGGTCACAGCATTATCGAATGCTTGAGACGTAATGGCATCGACGACTGGCGACGCTATATTGGATTCTATAACCTACGTAACTACGACCGCATCAACATCTCGTCAACTATGCGTGAAGCCGAGGACAGAAGTGGTGTTCGCTACGACGATGCGCGTCGCCAGCATGATGACCTTGTAGGCCGAGGAGATGACGGAGGATACCGTGACCAATACGACCGATACCAGTCCGCAGCATCTGGAGTTTCGGACAATACATGGGATACCGTGAGCTCGTGCTACATGGACGGCGGGCCCGACATCCGTAGCGTTCCCTGGGACGGCGATGAGGAATCCGAACTCAACGCCTTCGTCTCAGAAGAACTCTACATCCACTCCAAGGTTCTGATCGCCGACGACCGGCTCGTAATCTGCGGCTCAGCGAACCTAAACGACCGCTCGCAGCTGGGGACCCACGACTCAGAAATCGCCGTCGTCATAGAAGACCAGGACCTCGTCGATAGCACTATGGACGGCAACCCCTACCAGGCCTCGCGCTTCGCGACGTCCCTACGCCGCCAGCTCTGGCGCAAGCATCTCGGCTGGCTCCCCGACCAGCGCTGGGACCAGCCCACGAGTAACTGGACACCGGTCACGCGCGACCCGCAAGATTACGACTGGGGCTCGCCCGCCGACCGCGCGGTCGAAGATCCGCTATCTGAGGATTTCTGGAACTCGTGGACTGAGACGGCGCGTACGAATACCGAGGTTTTCAGCAAGGTGTTCCACAATGTGCCGAACGATAACGTGCGCAACTGGGATGAATATGATAACTTTTTCAGTCGACACTTTATCATTCCGGGCGGAGAGAACAAAGACAAAGACGAAGATAGAGAGGGCCGCGTCGACTATGGACATGTCGTGCGCGAGGAGTTCGAGGGCGGCGTGGGCGAGGTCAAGGAGTGGCTTTCGCGTGTTCGTGGCACGCTTGTTGAGATGCCGCTTGATTTCCTCATCGAAGTCAAGGATCTTGCTAAGGAGGGGTTGAGCTTGAATGCCTTTACGGATGAGATTTATACCTAGATATTTGAGCAGTTGGTGTGGTATACAAGTCGCAGCGTGGAGAATGGTGTGCTGGATTGATCTCCTGAGTAGATAGCCTTGTTAGGGTACATATCTTGAATGACGCTTTCAATCTTTGCAGCTGACGACGATCTATCTGCCCTGAGCCCTTATTCGCTTCAGTTGATATGGAAATACGAAGGTTTACATTCCGCATTCTCTTTGTTTCTAATTAACGTAAACATTACCCATGATCCATAACCATACACAACTACTATAATTATGGATTCACAAATGAATTTATATTATTACGATACCCGATAACTGCACCAGCTATGCCACAGTCATGCACACAAGAGTCATCGGTTCTAGCAATATCTCGTCCCGTCTCAGCCAGCCAGCCTCCTCCTGCATCGTTCCTCTCTCTATGTTAGGCCCGCCCATTCGGTTGTGCCAACACTCAGGTTTCGCAAATGTTGGAAAATCCAGCGCCGCTATAAACCCCGTTCATAACCAACACCCCAATAAAGTTTCCATCCGAGAAATTGCCGACCAGAATATTGGGGGGGGGGAGTGACATAAGCGGCATGACGTGACAAAAAAGGTGATTGATATACAGAACTCTCCCGCCACCGTGATTAGCAGCAGCAGAAGTAGTAGCAAATGAACCTTCAAGGTGTTGTCGTGGTTGATGAATTTTTTTCGATTATAATTCTTGAAGATGAATAATGCGCTCAGTCGTTCTTACCGTTGGCGGTGTTACCGAGGAAGCCGTCCTTCAGCTCTTTGATGGGGAGGGTCTCGTCTAACCTGAAGGCCGAACGATTTCTTCGCTGGCTACCCCTATACCAAGATAAAACGCCAAAGGCTACACCAGCAATGCAGCCAAATGTGAGGTAAGGATGTTCGACAAAGTTCATCTTGATATCGAAGAAGATCTTCTCAAAGCTCGAAATGGTGAGTTTAGGCTTTATAGCAGGAGGGTTAGAAGTAACTTTCGATAGGGTCTCGAGGATGGAAACACGCGATGGGACAATATTGTATCCGCTGATGGTCTGGTCCCAGTATCTTCGGTTCTAGGCTCATGTTAGCGTGTGGCTTCGGATTTTGTTCGTAATAACTTACATCCTCATCATTAATGACTACACGGTCGCCATCCTTCGTGTCAATCCCATAGGTAGTTCGAATCCACCTCTGCCAAAACGTGCCGTCAACCCAAGCAAAAGCAACTTCCTTGCGGTCAGACCAGTCCATGTTGATGCGAATGTTCTTGGCTGCCCGGACGCCTCGCTGATCGCCTCGATCCTCAGCTTCTTCCAGGCGCAGCTGCTTAGCATCACGAAGGTTCTGCCTCTCCAGTTGGAAAGCTTGAATCTGCTTATCCATCCAGTCATTGGCAGCCTCTTTCATTTCGTGCAGAGCGGTGGTGAATGCGTCTTTGTCATCCCGGTTCAGCATACCGAGCACTACCATCTTGCCATCCATTATTTCCCGCGCATTCGATGCTGTAAGCTCTGGTACGATAGGTAGCCAAACCGATTTCATCCATGACAGAACCAAGTGTGTGTCACGCATCTCTCGTGGTGTCAGAGGTGTATAGTAAGTAGGCCGACCTTCACGCGACACAAGCAGCCTGGGCCAAGTCGTGATCTTAAATCGTTCGTACAGTTCTGGATCCTTCGTCTTCACAAGTTTGGCGCGGCCAACTAAGCTGAGAGGCAGCCTTTCCAAGGCTTGGAAATCCTCGGTAGCAGTGGCATGATCGTAAAAGTAGACAAAGATGACTTCCTCCTTCTTCTCTAGCTCAGCGAATGAGGCGGCGTCGACATCTTTGATGCCATCGCAAATATCGAGAGCCTTCTCAGCGTAGTGAAGAAGATCACCGAACCCTCGCAAACCATCGTACTCGACCCGTTCGCCACCTTTGAAGAAAAGGATCGTTGGATATCCCTTGAGACGAACGTCTTTACAAAGTCTGGTTTCGATGTCGCAATTCACTTCACCCACGTTCAGTTTGCCCTTCATCTCCTTAGCCATTTGTTGCCAGTTGGGGGCCATCGCCTGGCAGTGGTGGCACCAAGGGGCATAGAACTTAATGAACCAGGGTTCCTGCGTCATAGTCACAAGATTCTGGAAGCTCTCGGCGGTGAGAGGCACTGAATTTCCTTCTTTGTTCGGAGTAACGCTCGGCTTGGTAGGTTTTGTCTTATCAGGAACCTCTGGTTTGTCAAGTTTAGTTTTAGTCGTCTTGGATGGGGCATCATCATCTTCTTCATCCTCCTCTTCCTTGTCCGTAGACTTCTCACTTCTAAGCTCTGGCTTCTCTGAGGCGTCTGGCGAACTTGTTGCTTCGGGTTCTGGTAAAGCAAGTTTTTTGGGTCTCGTGCCGGGTTTCTCGTTTTCTAAGGCCTCCTCAATCATGGCGGCAACTGTCTCCATCGGCTTCGCACCCCCAACGTAATTTAGGTGCTTGCCATCTTTGTACAAGACAGTGCGCGGATAAGCAGCAATGTCATGTTTGGTACAAAGGTCTCCTTGGACCAAACAATCGAGAGTGCCAAATCGAATATCATAGGCCTTCTCAAAAGGGATGGTCTTGGTGGGGGAATCGGGATCGGGTACGGTTAATGTGTAGTAGAATTCGTACAAGGTCTGGTATGTCGGAGCGAATAACTGACAATGAGGACAGTAAGGACTAATGATCAGGGATGTCAGTGCCGTATTCAATTGCTCTTGTTCAAGCCTCTGGTGGTTTAGCAAGCCATGATGAATAACCAGATATAATACATATAAAGACAGCTAAAGGGAAGGGAGGTCGTACTTGAAGTATTTGACTACCAAGAATTTAGATGCTTGGACCTCGTCGTCGAAATTTTCGGCGGTCAACTCGAGTAGCGGGGGAACTCTTTTGCCATTAAAATATGTGTTTTCCCTTTCAGGGTCGTCTTTTGTTTCGGCGCCGATGGCCTGGGCGAGGCCAGACGTCACTGCGCTGAAGAGCAGCGCGAGCGGTGCGAGCCTCATGGCTGAGATGTATCGAAAGGAAGGACGATCGGAGAGTCTAAACAATGGCTATGGGTCACGGCAGAAGCCAGTCTACTCTTTAACACATGCGAGCCGTCGCAGCTGACGGGTTGCAAGCGCAACACGAGATCGCGATGGCAAAGGTGTATCTAGAACGAGCGATCGAATGGGCGATGGGCGATGGGCAAATCTCGTGGAGGACGATGCTGGATGCGTACCAAGCGACGGATTAGGGGTTTGAGGGGGCTCAAAGAGGTATCGCGTTATCGAGAATCGCGCATCGGTATTAAATCTTTAATAAGTGGGAGCAAAAAGAGAAGGGAAAGTAGACGTGGAAGTCCACCAGCGCAATGTGTAGGTAGTCGGCAGGTCGAAGTCAGAGAAAGCGCAGGAAAAGTAGTTGTATTCGTGTCTCCTTTCAGATAGATAATTCAGCCCTCTTAAGGTTATGGGGCGAAATCTATCCGATGAAACAACACTCCTGCTAATCTTTAGGTGCCTATCCAGTGGTGGTTTAGGTGGGTCATACGCTGTACCTGGGCAATGCGACTACTCCCAATAAAGAAAGGTTAAATTGATTTAGATATTGCTGACGAGCTTATTGATAGGCTACACTCGTAGAGGCACACTTGAGCGTACCTTACGAAATACGAAGAGAATAAGGATGAGATGGACGAAATAGGTGTGGCTTTTTTCTAATGACGAAACACTTGAATTATCTCTAAACTGACGCAATTAATCAGATCATTCACTGCGTGTGACGTTACCTATCTTATCAAAATGCGCCTCATCTACCGATAATACAATTCAAGCTAACAGGTGTGTGAGAGACGCTTCAGAGTAAGTTAGTCCCGAGACGGAATGTCACCACGTCGTGACTGCCTGATCACAATACCAAGGCTGCTATAAAGCATTGAAGAAAGTCGTAATATTCCAGACATTGATCGGATTTCACACTACGAGTATCGGATTTCCATATCACACTCCGCGTACGAATTCAGGCACCAAAGTTTGCATTTCGTATAAGTGGTTCTTCACTCTATGTTGAAATGGCCGAACCTCCAACAAAGCGTCGACGCGCGAATACTGATGAAGAAGATGATGCACAAGCTGCTGGCAGTACTAAACATGCAACTCCTTCTTCTCTTTCCCATCCCATCAGCCCACCTAGAAAGAAAAAGGCGAAGGAAAGAATGCGAGTCGCGTCTCCGTTTCGGCTCACGACTATCAGAGACCTCTCCGATGCTCTCAATGTTGACGCAGTATCCTTAAATGATCTGATCGGAGATCCCCTTATCGCGGAGCTCTGGGACTTTAATTATCTGCATGATATTGAGTTTCTGATGGGGCACCTTGACGAAGATACGCGGGCGCTAACCAAAGTTCATGTCGTCCACGGTTTCTGGAAGCGGGAGGATTCGAATCGGTTGTTGTTGCAGGTAATTCCTTCGTCATCGGCCTTGATTTTTATCTTGGTATTCCCTTGAGAGGAGTCCGTCAAACGTCATTAACGATGAGAATAGGAACAGGCAAAACGGTACGACAATGTCACTCTTCACACAGCCTATATGCCTGAGATGTTTGGCATCCATCACTCTAAGATGCTCGTGCTTATCAGGCACGATGACACGGCGCAGGTTATAATCCACACTGCAAACATGATCGCGAAGGATTGGACAAACTTGACAAATGGGGTCTGGATATCGCCACTACTCCCGAAACTCCAACAACCTCGGCAAGGTGCCGAGACATGTGGAAGAATAGGCAGTGGGTCACGATTCAAATTCGATCTACTGAGCTACTTACGTGCATATAATACAATGCGGAACGTCTGCAACTCATTAGTCGACGAGATCACGAAATACGACTTCTCCGCTGTCCGGGGTGCGCTTGTTGCCAGCGTTCCAGGGAAACACGATGTCCAGCATGAACCAGGGAAAACGCGTTGGGGATGGCAAGGGCTGAAAGAGACCTTGAAAGAAGTCCCAGTGCAATCAGGGACGTCAGAAATCGTTGTACAGATTTCTTCTATCGCAACTCTGGGAGCAAGTGATACGTGGCTTCAAAAGACATTATTCGACTCGCTCTCAGAATCCCGACACCCAACGCAACAACCATCCTCATCTTCTAGGTCTCAAAGTTCCAGGCCTAGCTTCAAAATAGTTTTCCCTACAAGAGACGAGATCGCTAGCTCACTAGATGGCTACGCATCGGGCGCCTCGATCCATACCAAGATCCAATCAGCCGCCCAAGCGAAACAACTTCAGTACCTATTTCCGCTATTTCATCACTGGGCAAATGACAGCCGCAACGGTGTATCGGCATCTACGTCATCTTCAGGAGGTAGTAGCATACGTCCTGGGGAAGCAGGTCGCAAGCGGGCAGCGCCGCATATCAAAACGTATATCCGATATGGCGAAAAATCGATTGACTGGGCCATGCTCACGTCGGCGAACATCTCGAAACAAGCATGGGGCGAGGCGACCAACAAAGCCGGCGAGGTGCGTGTTGCGTCTTGGGAGATCGGAGTTTTGGTCTGGCCGGAACTCTTGACGGGAGATGCGGAAGCTAAGATGATAGGCACGTTTAAGACGGACGAGACGAGGAGAGAAGGCGACCTTGATGATGAAAGCTCGCCTGTAGTCGGGCTCAGAATTCCGTATAGTTTGCCGTTGCAAAAGTACGGAAACTCGGAGGTACCGTGGGTTGCGACGATGAGTTATAGGCAACCGGACTGGATGGGACAGGTGTGGCCGGGCTACTAATAGCGAATGATCAAACCTAACAACCACATATCAAAGTAATCACGCGCAACGACTATAACGAGGCACGACTAGTAATATTACCTGTGATTTAGAGGTGTAAACTAACTCTAGTGATCATATATTATCGGAATAGCACCGGCGCGTTATGTACCCAAATGTGCCACGATTTATCCATACTAACAAACAGTGTTGAGGTTTTATCGATAACATTCTATCTTTCTGTGTATTCATGTCGGTGTCCCCGAACGTCTTCGGAAAAGGAGGAAATAGGTACGAAGCTAACTAAACCTCATATCGTTCGACTTTCACGCGGTATCCAGAGGTGCTATCGCAGCAGGTAAAACTAGTAGTAGAGCCGAGCCGACAAGCATAAGAAGTGGAAGCGACAACGACTAGCTGCTGCCGACGACCTCGGGCTCCTTTGCGGGGTCGAAACCGTGCTTGGTCTTCAGTTGCTCGACGAGGGCGATGTAGCGTTCTTGCGCTTGCGAGGGACTGATGTTCTCGTCGACGATGCCTTCCCAAGCCTTCAGCTTGGCCTTGCCCTATTATCGTGGAGAGATTGATCAGCTAAAATGTTCAGAATGGAAGTAATCTGTTTTAATTTATATCCAAAGCGGACGATGTTGCACAAGTCTGACAGCGACTTGATCCTGATCGCGAAAGGGTGGGGTGTGGTATCGCAGTAGTAGAGACACGACGAACCTTCAAGTCGAACATTCCAGGAGCTTTGGGACCCTTCTGGTACTCCGTGACATCTTCATCGCAGCCGACTTTGTAGAGACCTGCGAGACAGATGAAGAATAATAGTTAGCCATTGATCTGTTAACGAGCGCAGCTCTCGAGAGTATTGAGGTATCGCGTCGCGACATATTCCCTGACAAGGAATTTGGAGTCGAACGGAAGAGTGACGAACCGTATAACTCAAGCAGTTCGTTGTTGTCAGGCTTCTTCAAGAGCTGTTTGGACTCGCGCTCCGCGGCTTTCTCGAAAGCTGGATTTGCGGCAAAAGCTGCCTTTTCCTTTGGTGAAAGTTCTCTCGGCATTATGACGGATAGTTTGGCGGACGTTAGGTAATCGATAGGTTTCTTATAGGGGAGAAATGGATGTTCGTTTATATCGTGAGAAGTTAGCGATTGTATAGACCGATGAGGGGGGGGGGAACTACGTCGATGATAACCGTTTAGATGTGGACATGCTGGCGGGGTTGTCATAGCGTGCCATCGTCATATGCTCCGAGTTTCTTCGGCAAGGTGCCTGCCGGCGGGGACCCTCACCCTTAGTTAGGAAGGAAGCGCACTCATTTGCCTCTGCTAATTGGCTCTATAGTGCCCACCCGTAGACCCGGCGAGGTATAAGTTTTTGCTGGTCTACGTATAATTAGGTATTTAGTAGTTAACCGCATAGTTTAATCTTGCTTTTACCCATCGACTTAAGCCATTAGATATGCACTTAGATCAGGGGCTCCCCCTTTTGTCTGGGTCGCAAAAGGAAAAAGGGCTGACTTTTGGTCTGTGTACATCGTGTCTCGGACAATTTTTGCTTCGAGCTTAAGGTACCTAGTATGATGAGTATATGTATACTGTACGCAGGAAGGTCACATGCAAAATCCGATCTACTGTTAGGGGTTATTGTAAGTGAGGTACGTAGCTTGGCAGGTTCACTGTGAGGGGGTACCACTGCGATGTCATCCTTGCCAACACACGACCAATACAACTCCTACCACTAGTAACAATCATACCAATCATGAAGATATAAATTCATATCCGAGGTTAGATTTCGAAGTCAGAACCAGCGAACTGTCGATAAAGCGCTGATTCGAGTCTTCGACGCACCTAACAGAGATCTGTTTTCCATGATGACATAACCCGACATTTTTGACTTAACACTCATACCACAATTCAAACCTTTTCTGTAAGTTCGATGTGAGAACGAGGACGTCTCCTAGTATACCTGTCCCCGGATCAGGTGTGTACCGCAACGACCCTGTGAACGTTATATCCTACCCACTTATACTAAGACAAATCGTTAAACTATTTCTAATTGCTTTTATTCCTAAATATCTAGGACTTCTATAAGCACTCATCATAATATGATAAGTTACTAGATCATTTATAGATGACTGATTCCGACATGAATTGGTGAGCTTATTGGCCTAGCTATAAGAACTTATGTAGTCGTCCGCCATGAATGGGGGCTAGATAAGTTTCTTGGATGGTCGGGGTTCAAATGATCCCGCCGCGAACCCGAACAGGGGAGAAGCTGAACGTGTCGGGACCGAAGGGCACCTCCAACATGAAACCTGACACTCATTATAATCAGCTTCACCACTTCCTGCCACGTAAGTTTGACCTCGCGAGGCTGCTATCGATCGGGCGCCGGACATCTTCCTCGGCTTTGCAATCAGTCGGTATACCCTCCCAATCATAAACCAGGTCAAGGTACCAAAAGTGTCATCAGTGCCGTCGCTTGTACAGAGTAGGTGTGGCATTGCAAGCTGTTTCCAAGGCACAAAGACGCGTCACACCTTGCAAATATGACATTCTGAAACCTCAAATGTTGATACAACACCGGTAATGTCTTGTGGCCAGTGACACCCGTCTCGTTTGTATACCTGCTGTCTTTGAATCTGGACCTGTGGTGGGGCTCCGATTCGTGCAACTTCCCGTATAAATACTTAAAATGAGTCCGACATCTCGGTAACACAAGTCACCAGCCAAATTTCGGTTGATTGACAACCACCACCCGCATTCCTCGCTATTTATTTTCTGTCTTTCCTGATTCTTCGTTCGTTTGTATCTCCATTCCTTTCTTTCTTTCTCTTCTATTTATGAAAAGATAAATCTCCCGTAAAACGGCTTAACGCCTGTCGTAACACCCCTACTACCTACTCCTCAACACCCCCCGGTGTACTTCTCACGCCCGCCGGACTTCGCCAACGTCTCGTCTATCCACACACAGTGCTTTCAGCGATCTGAACAAAATGACCAAGACAGTTGTGATTCTGGGCGGCGCATATGCTGGCCTGCAGGTTGCCCATCGATTGCTCAAATCCACCCTGCCTTTGGTGAAGGATCTCAGAGTTATTCTCGTGTCAAAAGTAAGGCTAAGTTAGTATTGACATACTTAAGGCGATTGAAGTAATCGAGAGCCTGGTTTTGTCTAATTCCAGTACGGGCATGGCCAAACGGGCTACCTACTATCAAGACTGCTGCCACTCCCGTCGTGCTTGAATATTCCGCCGTGTTCAAAACAGTTGCTGACATGCAGGCGTAGAACAGTAACTTCTATTGGAACTTGGCCTCGGTCCGCGCCATTATCCCGGGCATTCTAAAAGAGGAAGAATACACACAACCAATCGCACCGGGCTTCGCCAAATATCCCCCGGAAGCCTTTGAGTTCATCGTCGGCACAGCCAAGGCCGTCGATCACCGCAACAAGACAGTCGAGGTGATTGTGGGCGAAGAAGCTAACGAACGTCTGCTCAACTACGATTACCTAGTAGTTGCCACTGGTGCACGCAACGCCGGAACTTCTAACGTGCCTTGGAAGAATAACGGTACTCACGAGGAAATCACAGCCCTCCTTGCCGAAACGCAGCAAAAGGTCAAGGCCGCTAAACACATCGTAGTGGCCGGCGCAGGCACGACGGGTGTCGAGGTCGCGGCAGAGCTGGGGTTCGAATATGGCAATCCGAAGGACCCTGCCACTAAGAAAGAGATCATCCTACTGTCCGCACAGAGGGAGGTGCTAGGTGGTGACAGTATCGCCGGCAATGTCACGTCAGAGCTGAAGAAGCTCAACGTCAAGGTCCGCGGGCCGGCGCGGGTCGCCAACACCACCACGTCACCCGACGGCAAGACCGAAATCGTGCTCGAAGACGGCGAGAAGATCGTCACAGATCTGTATTTGCCAACGATGGGATTGACGCCCAACACCGACTTCATGGACGGCACTCTCCTTACAGGCGGCAGATTCATCGATGTCGATGAGCATTACGTCGTGAGAGGCACGGACAATATCTGGGCTGCAGGCGACGTTGTCTGGAAGCCGCGTGGTAGCTTTGTCTACACCGACAAGCAGGCTGCGGGTGTAGCTAAGAATATCGACGCGGTATTGAGAGGAAAGAGCCAGTCTCCGGTCAAGACAATCCCCTTCGACGTCCTCATGGTCGCTACTGGTCGGTCTCGAGGAGCCGGTCGAATGGGTCCCGTCAAAGCCTTTAGTCTAATGGTATATCTGATCAAGGGCAAGACGCTCGGTACTGACAAATTGTCCCCGTGGGTCAATGGCAGCCTTTTCTAAGCACGACTTGGGACTCGGATTCCCTTCACTTAACGGGTGATTCAGATCTATGAATACCACAAAGTCGATAAATGTTCGCAGAAAGATCTATCATGTGAGATCATGCTTGTGTAGAGGAGAAAATATAATGATTGAGAGGCCACTCAGTTTTCAGTTTTCTTCCATTTGCTTTTTCACTTCATTGGGGGATCATATTGAGAAAAAAAAAACATCAGAAGACAGGAGACCAAGAACTAGATAATTGATACCCGAATTACCTCGCCCATATTGGGCTTACCTACCCTGGGATGGGTATCTTTAATAAACACAACTGGAGTACTCCTGCATGCAGTCTATTAGATTGGAATCGTTGTGAGAAATGAGAACACATTTTAAGAACAAAATCATACTACATTCTTAGGGGTAATTGATAGGTATCCATTTACACTTCCGAATCGTACCCAACTGAGTTAACTCCGTCTTTACCCTATAATACGTAATGCGCCTCGCTTTATTCGACATAGTCTCTATCTCCCCGTTTTCTCATCATCAATCTCCCTCCTCAACTGCTCAAGAATCTGCATGCGCGAAGAGAGGTGCGTCTCCAACCCATCGACCTGTTCCTTGACCGTCTGTAAGTCATCCGCCACACCGCGCAGACCACCCCCGACCTTGGCCTTGCCGCCGCCCTCCTCGAGATCCCTCAGCTCCTTGCGCTTGTAGTCCAGGAGCTGCTCCAGCTCGCGCTTGACGAGGGCGGGCTTGCTCTCCCGCTTGCCGCCGCGCCGGCGGTTGGCGTCGGCCTCGACCTTGTCCATCTTGGCCTCGAGCTCCGCCAGCTGCTTCTTCAGCCGGACCTCCTCCCACTCGGCGTCCGACTTGGCCGTGCTGAAGTCCGTGCCCGCCGTCTTGAAGCTGCTGCGCCCCAGCCGCGTCAGGTACTGGTCGCCGAACTTGGCCTTGCGGCCCGTCGTCGTGCTGTCGTCCGCCTTGGCGGCCCACCGCGAGGCCGCCGACGCGTTCCGCTCGCTGTCGATCTGGTAGTCGATCTGGTTCCGCTCGAACGACGAGCGCAGGGAGGCTGGGACCGTCCGCGGGATCCGGAACCCTTCGTGCCGGTTGTTTAGGATGTGGAGGAAGGCGAGGCAGGCGTCTTTGTTGATGGAGGATCCGGCTGATGGGTTGATGAGGTTCCATGCTGATCTGATGTCGGTGTCGGGCACGTCGAGTGATTCGTATAAGTCTTCGAGGGAGTTAACTATACGGCGAAGGAAGTTAGTTATGTCGATGTTCGTATTTTAAGTGGTAATTAGGGGGTAAATACGTACATGATATTTCACCACGCATATCTCTATTCTCTTGGTATATTGACTCGTACTTGGCCTTGTCTTGAGGACTCATGTACCAATCGAAGCCATCCTTCAGGCCCGGCGTGTCAGAGTCGTCATCCACCTGTTCGAATTGCACTTGTTTGCCCGTGAGCGCTCGGTTCGCTTGTACGAGATGTGATTTCGATTCGGGGACTAGCCAGTCTGGTAGCGTCGCGGGAACATCGGCATACTCCTGTATTTCACATTAGATGTGTATCTTCGAGCGAGAGCAGAAGTAGGGCGACATACCCCATTCACTATGTCGAAGATGATTCGCATAGCCACACAGAACTCCTCGAAATCCAGATTCCCGTCATTGTCGACGTCGGCCACGTCCCAGACGCGCTCGAGCTGGTCATCTCGCAGGCCACTGTTCTTCAGAAGCGGCGCAGCTTGTTCTCCCGTCAGAAACTTGCCGCCATTCGTCCGCGTCGTGAAGATATTCCAGTATGTCTCGATCTCCTGAGGTTCGATGCGCGGAGCCATCTTGGGGCGTGACCGGTTGTCGCCAATTGCGTTTCTCTTCCTTCTTTACAGGCAAATACTCGAGCAGTTTGAATGGGGCGTCGGACGGTTGAGTTGATGTATCGATGACGAGGGAGATATTTTGGTGTAGAATACTGGCTTGAATACGCTTATAAGTGATACGTACTGCTTCAGGCGCAAGCCGTCCCTGCATAGCAGTACCGGTGGGTCGGTGATACAGGAAGCTTGAGCCACATTTCCATCAGCCTCATTTCGCAGACCTCCGTGGCTTGGCAAGTTCCCATCAACTCCTATTTATAAAATTCAAACCGTCTTTATTTTTTTTTAGATACAACATAGCTTTTAATTCAACATCGTACAGCTTGAAAAAGTCGGAACTGAAGTGTCTTGCCCAGGCAATGTTAGGCCTACTGCTTTGATCAAGGTCTTCAACCGCTGCAGCATGCTGGAACCAGTATGAAGAAAAAAAAAGGGGTCCCCCTCATAGGTACTTAAGTTGATATTTGATGCCAGACAGCTCGCGCAGCGTCATTTATTCCGTCACAAGGCATCTAAGTCGCTGAGATGAAGAAGATTTCATTTTTCAAGAAGTTGCAGCTATAGCTGGCACATAATTCCTACAATCCCACAGCAAGACATAATGAAATCGCATGAAAACACACTAGAAGAGCAAAACACATGCTAACCATACCCTTGCCATCATTCAATCATGACATCTCTGTTTAGGCAATTAAAACGACGGTCGCAAAATTGGAGAAGTTTCATTGATTTGAAATATCCCGTATAGTGAAAACTAGTTGCTATTCTCTACAGTCTCATCTACCAACCGCAGGTGAACCCCACTTCCATGATACCGCGTCACTGTCACGGCTTATGCCGCAGGGCATTAAACAGATTCCCAGCCGGCAGCTCTGATGATCCTGTCGAGCAGCTTATGGCTCTTTAAGGCTGAGTTGAATGTCGCGACGGCTTCTTGCTCGCCCCCCTTCGCGAACGCACGGTATTGACGAGCTACATTAGCAGCAGAGCCCGGCACCTTGCCCTCGAACTCATCATTAGCCAGGAAATCCACATTCTGGGCTTCGCCGTTTCCAACTCTCAATCTTAGGGTCCGCTGAGTATCGCCGAATTGCCAATTTGAGGTAAACCCAGTGTTGGGGACGATAACCTCAAGCTCGCCCTCAGTTCCTGAGATCAACCAACGGAAGCCCACGCCGTCAACTTCAATCTTTGGCTTTCTAACTTGGATAGAAGCTACAGCATCACTCTCTAGGACTCCTTGCACGAGCATCTGGTCTGGGCTCGTCTTGGGATAACCGGGGTTGACTAGCTTGCCTTGTGGGTTGAAGACCGGGACCTCGTTGACTGTTTTCTTCAGGATCGCTTGCACCTCGGTGAAATCACCAAGCACGTGGATAAAACTGTCGAGGACTAAAAATGGGTCAGCTTTTCTAAGTACACCAACGACAGTTTGTCGAGACAATGTACTCACAGTGGCCAAAGTAGATGAAGAAAATATTACCACCGGACTTGTGGTCGAGGTAGTATTCCGCACCTTCCATCCACGCATCCAAGCCATAGATAGCCGACGAGATCCACGCTGAAGAGCTCGTAACTTTACCAAGCTTCCCCGACTTCACGATTTCCTTGGTTTTAAGGATCAGAGGATCCGCTCTGGCTTGTACGCCTACAGATGTGCGTACGCCCGCGGCGTCGGCTAGTTTGACTAGCTCTTCGGTCGCGGCCATTCCAGCGCCTAGAGGCCATTCCACGAAGACATGCTTCTTCTTCTCAAGGGCCGGCTTCGCCAACTCCAAGTGTTTTCCGACGTTCACGGACACCACCACAAAATCCACATTTGGATCGTTCGCAAGATCTTTGGGATCCGCATAGGCTTTCGTGGATTCCGGCAGACCGTACTGTTTGACTTTGATGTTTAAGTCAGCATTCGGCATACAATGGCCTGTAAAGGGGGCAATATATCCCAATTCTTACTCGCTCTTGTCGAAGAGTCTAGGTTTGAGTTGCAGACCGCAACTATCTTATAGTCTTCGGGCATTGCTAGAAGCCCTGGAAGATGGGCGTTTGCGGCCCAATAACCGGGTTGACCTGAAACATCGGGATTGTTCTCAGGCTTGGGTCGTAGACCAATGATGCCAACACGAATTGGGGCCATGTTGAGTAGTAAAAACAATAAAATGGTATTTTGGCAGTCTATTTGATATTCTGGATACGTATGTGAGGTTGATCTTGGGACAAGACATTTGGGTTTCTACATGAGCAGACCTACTTTTATATGCTTCTGCTCACGCTGTTTCCCGACTGCGGTGTCCTTTGCATTCTCCTTGCAGTGTCCACTCGAAATCCGGCGGCACAGCGTTGATTGCTGGCAATATGCTCGCATAGAAAAAACACTGCTCACAGTTATTGGGACTTTGATGATCGAGCATATTCGTAAGCATATTTACAGTATCATGATTGACCCATACGGTCATAAGCACAGACACCAATATCGAAACCCACCTGTTTCCGAACCCATCCGCTAATAGGATGAGCGCAACAACCATCAAGGTCACTCCGTAGTGAGTTGACCATTGCTAATTTTCTCCAACTCTGATGAGATATCTCATTCGCTGCGACTCCGAAGAGCGAGGTTTATGATACGGGAGCTAAAACGCCGGAGATAATCTAGGTTCATGCCTCTGGCATATTGCGGTTTTGGGAAAGGCCCACTTGAACTCCGGATGAGGTGGGTTAAATCCCGGCGCTAAAGCTGGAACTCCGGCGCTTACAAATTCGTAACGTGACGGACTGGCATAGTTAAACTTGGAGGGCTAAACTCGAATGCAACTCTACTGCCAATAACCTCATACTTACTCGAATGCTATTTGTTCATGCTTGGATAGGTTACACATGAAATTTTCCGAGCTGTTCTCATCCAATGCCGATCTCCCGCAAGAAAGCATGTGAGCAATGTCGGCTCGCCAAGGCCAAGTGCTCCCTTGAAAGTGTATGCTCTCGATGCTTGACCAGGGGCTTGACTTGCGAATACACCGGAGGCCCGCCTCGTGTAGGACCTTATACCCGCCCGCATCTCCTTCAACCGGAATGCCGCCTACCCTCGGCCAGCCCCGCCGTTACCGTGGAGCCCCTCTCAAGCCTGTTCTGCTCTCCAGATCTAGGGTTCTCTTGCCCGGAATTTGGGGCCGGGGACCTTCTTCGCGAGAACACTGCGTTAAACAACATTCAATTAGCTAATTGGAATCCATCTCAGATCAATGAACCTCGAGGGACGTCATTGGCACAAGCTACCTTGAACAGTAGCGAGGCAGAAGCACATAGCAATTCCGCCTTGAATGAATTGTTTACTTCTATGTCGCCTTGGGGGTTTACAGGGAATTCTCAATTCTTGGATACGCGACCCAACCAACTCTCCGCGACTAGAACTGAAAAGTCTGCCGAATCTGTGGCATCTGCAAGAAGTCCAACGCAACCTGACTGTCCATCATCACCTGTGGACGAAAGTGTAGTAACTACAGAAATGAAAGATGGTACGACACTCGTGTTCAAAGGCAAACCCTATGGACGTTCCCAAGCTCTACGACGAGGCGTGAGCACACAACAATCGTTGATGGCTACAATGCTCAGTGGCCAAATTGAGAACTATCCGAAAATGTTGATCCAAGGAAGTAGGCTGCCGCCTTTCATTTATCCTAAGTGTGTATTGAACAACATACTTTACCATCAATGCGTCGCAGATAATGGATCGCACCAGTGTCTATCAGAGCCTCTGGCGAATTGTGCCACCCTAGCCCGAATGTACTACAGCCGTAGCCCCAACAATACTCAATTCGTTTGGAAAACCATTTATAATGAACAAAAACGGTTATATAAAGAAGTAAGCAGTCAAATTCTTACTTGTATACTATACTATTCAATTACGATTTATGGTCTAAGGAAGACGTTTGTCAAGCACCCTTGGCCGAATATCCTAACTGGAATATAGTTCAGCTCCTTCGACGTTCCAACACTCCTAGCAGCCGTTCAGGCTATAGTTATATATAGTAAGTAATATTATATCAAGCTTTATACACCTACAGTTTTGTCTTCGAAGTGGCCTACTGTGCTGGGAGATAAATGTGCACTTGAGACCAGTTCCCCTAAACAAAAATTGCTAACGACACTTTTTGCAGTCTTGATTCAAGCGCAGGATCCCGAATCCATGGCTAAGAATGACGTTGCCTCCATGGCGATAACGCTTGCTGTGAGCCTCTTCAGCCTTTAACCTTCTAATAATGGAATTCAGGAAATGATGCTAAGCAACTAGATAGGAGATGGCAAAATCTCTTCACTATCGTAGTCAATATCAGATAGGTATCTTGCGGAATCCCAATTTAGGCCTGAAGACTTGGGTGATTCACGAGAGCATACGAAGGTGAGCTCCTGCTCTGTTTGATAAGCACGAGCGATGTGTTAGGTTTAAGGTGCTAATCAAGGTGCTTAGGACCGTTAATCTATTTTATGTCATCGGAATAGTAACGATTATCCGGATCGGGGGTACTCAAAAAACTGGCTGTTGTGGTATACTAGAGACTCCGTTGCCATGTGGACGGGAGCTTTGGGAGCCTGAGGCCACTGAAACCTTTGGTATACGGCTACACAGGTACAAAAGTCGACTGGTTGCTGATAGAGGACTTATTGTTAACGATTTATATCATGGTCTGGAGCCTGGACAGCCTGGAAAGAATGATGCTGCAGACCCTCTAATACAGAAAGACTTAGCTACCTGGTGCGAGAGCCAAGATGACCTCGGAACACTGGTTTGGATGACCTCATTACTCGACCGACAGTCCAGGTAGCAGAAAACAGCTTGCTTTTACCGATGCCCCAACAAGTCGCCTTTTCCATTATGCCTTGCAGAGCTGGGTACGCGAGACAAACAACAAAGCTCACAAGCACAACACGACGAGATTGTTCTGAATGTGTGCAATGCTACCTACCTAGGTACAGTTTACATGTCTTCACGCTCTTTTGAGGCCACTTCATCAACACACTTGCCTTCGCAAAAAAGGACAGCTTCAACAAACAAACGCTGTTGCTCACATCGCTTCCTTTGCCCACAATTGATTTCCTACAGAAACAAAGCTACACGTTACTTCCGCACCCCAACCGCCTGCGAAGATGGCTTCTCAGTTCGAGAGAGCATACACTTGTAAGCTTCCTTCCCGGAAAGGCGCTTCATTCCTAAGATTCATCTCCCCAGATTGGTCTAAGCTTGATATCATCAGTCAAACGATCATCTTGGCGGAGCTCCTGCCTCATTTTGGATCATTTCAAAATGTGTGCGCAGCTCTGAAACTACAGTCCAACGAAGTCGAAAGCTTCCTTTTAACCCATATTCAGTATCAACAAGCTTCTAAGCGAGGCAGGTTGATAGCAGAG
Organism: Xylaria flabelliformis; assembly: GCA_007182795.1. Taxonomy (NCBI): domain Eukaryota; kingdom Fungi; phylum Ascomycota; class Sordariomycetes; order Xylariales; family Xylariaceae; genus Xylaria; species Xylaria flabelliformis. The sequence continues at coordinate 36,890 of VFLP01000069.1, read as the reverse complement.
CAATGGGGCCGAGATCGAGCAGTGCCGGCAGATGACGATAAAGACATCCCTCAACAGCGACCTATGCTTCTGCACCCCTCGTCAATTGCGCCGGCCTGCAACTTCCTCGAATCAATGGGATATCAAGAGCACGTCCAGGCAGTGAAGGCTTGGAGCCATCGGATTATTACGTGGCCTCCGCACATCAACGTAACTGACCTGGACATTACAAGGCTCGATCAAATAGACCTCGAATTTCCCGCACCCCGAAAGAGAAAGGCATATTCAAGATACGATGGCGCGCTAGGGAATGACAGCCGGGCAATGGTCGGTTTTGTCGGCGCTTGGCAACCGAAAGAAGATGGAAGCCCGGATACCCGCATGGCCTTCATTACTGTGCCAGAAGGTAGTGTAGCCTTTGGGCCTCGTGGCTCGAGGGAACTCATCGAACCTGGCCGGTACTCTGTCTGCTGGCGGACTGGTAGTCTCTCCGGTAACGAATACAACGACTTTGTCCTAGCAAGAAATACTCCTGATGATTATGAACACGAAAATGAGCGACCTGCTCAGTCCGAACTCAGAGGCCGCCAAGATACCCATGAGGACTTGAAGCCTCAACTCGAGACCTCGAACGAAGATCAAGGGCCGGCAATAGCAGACGCGACACTGTCAACAAGTTTAACGGTTAATCCCAAAGCTGTTTTTGGCCCCAATACACCTGATGCTTATAGATCTGAGGATAAGAAAGCAACTCCGTTCCACCGGCAAGATGAGCCGCAGGGTCCGTCGAGGAAGTTAGAAAATCCACGGCTACAGCAGACGTGGAGCAGCTGGCCGGGTCAGATCTTTCAATTTCGATTGCCTCGTGGCTACACCATTCTAGGACCACTAGGGCACATACTCACCTTCGATCCACCCGAGCACGAAAGATACGACGAGACGGGCAATCCGCATGGAATGGGAGGTACATATTTCATTGTACAGTTCCAAAAGACCTATAGAGCAGTGAGCTTTAAAATGGATGACCTACCCGCTGACGTTCCCTTCCGCTTGAAGATTACGGAGAGCTTGGTATTCATTCGCAATGGCCTGGTACTGCCTGGCTTTGTCGAACCAGGAGTCCATGAATGGAGTACGCGGAGTGGTCGGCTCGATTTCTACAATGGGCGTGGATGCTATGACATTGTTAGAATGGACGGTCATGGCAACGTTCTCGCGGAGTCCGACCAAGCGGCGTATAATGAAGCGTATAGACAGCAAGGCCAAAATGCAGCTGGAAATCCGACGCTAATTGGGGAAGCTTTCAAGGTAAGCTCTCGTGCTTGTTATTTTCCCTCTGGGCCTGGGAATGAATCCTAGCGACCGAAAAATTTGCGCCCTCAGCGTATCGTTGTGGCCTTCAAGATCTAAAGCTATCATTGGGTAATGAAAATTGCTAACTTGAGTCCTGAAAAGACCCTGGCACCACATAGGGAATGGCTCGATCGCCAAGAAGCCAAGACACAACGACTCGAACATGAAATCCAAGAACGAGCGCGGCTCGAGGCCCGAAATGCGAGAGAAAAAGCTCGCCGAGATCTTATCATCGAAGAGCGACAATCTCAACAGCAAGCGGTGAAGGCGCGCGAGGCTCAAGAGCAAGCCATTCTCGAAGCTACTCTTCTCGAAGATGGGGCCGTATCACAAAGCGTAAAGAACCGCAGGGGAAGAAAGAAGCAGATCCCCAACTACGATATCAATCCGAGCTCGAGCGCTGTGCCTACAGCGATTTTCCAGCCAGGAAACACCAGACGACAAGAGCAATGGCCCTTCGAGTCATCCAACGTTACTGAGCCAGACACCTCTGTGCTAAATAAGACACCTTCGAGACGGGGCAGACCTTCTGGCGCGACAAGACGTAAGCGTGTCGATGACGATGAAGACGAAGATTATCAACCGACGACATCTCGCCCAACGCGAGCAAGAAAGCCCAGATCTACGCCCACGCCAAAGAAGTCACAGGCGCAGCCTGCCGACGAGGCTCAGTTGACACCTGTACCTCTAAACCGCCGCACTCGAGCACCGACGTCGCAATCGCAAGTAGGAAAGCGTGGACCTCGTTCCGCTAATGCTGGCATTGGTCAGCTGTTGGCCGGAACTCCTCCGCACCGGGCCGCGCCCAAAAGAAAGCCTATTGGTCCTCTTCTGGAAGCGATTCGGGACGCTTCCGCTGCTGAGGGAAGCGGTGATAGGTTACCTGACCTCGCCACAGTTCCGACAGTGAATGACGGAGAGACGGCAATTGATACTACTGACGATAATGGAGCAATTGGAGGAGGGAATTAAATAAAACTCATGGCGTGAGAGCTGCGAAGTGTTCCGCGAGAACTCTTTAGGTCATGATTTAGATGATAACGTGTATGAGGTAGGCTGTCTCATTCAACAAATAGCATTGATGCAGGCAGCAGCCGGCGAATGGTGGTTTTCCGACGCTTACATCCGTGTTGGGTGACCAATGAGGGACTTGAAAAGATGATCCCGTGCATCTAGGTATGCAGAAAAGAACAAATAAGAAGGAAAAAGCAAATCATATCGGATTGGGTTGGGGAAACGAGAGTAGGCACATTGGAAGTTGAAACTTTACTCGGCTCAAGAATTTGCTTTGCTTAGATTGTAGCTCGCGCAGATTTCCAAGAACTAGATATTTATCAAACACGCTCGATGTCTCTATGTCTTCTTATCAATTTCATTCCATTATTTTACTGCTATCGATGAACATATTTTATTTGCCTGCCTTGTAACTGGTTCGCGCCGTGTTTGAGCAGCGTATTAGTTAAAAAGGTCTGCACAACACCCTTGTCGTGCATTTCACTGCATTTTTAGCCCTAAGAAAGAGGACATCCAGCTGCCTGAATATAACCTCCTTAGTTCCCCAACCTAGCTAAGTAAGTACCAACTAGAGTATGTGTGATTCGCCAACCCGTAATGCATGTCAGCTCCTTGGCAGCATGCGCCGCCTCCCCTGCACTGCATTTTTAGCTCCAAGGAAGAGGGCATCCTACTTCCTTTATGCAGATGAATGCCACCAACCATAACTGATGGAAAGGCGATTTGCCGGTGCATATGAGAGCTCCCGAGAGCCAAATGATGTTTGTTTCGTATCAATGTACACTCTGATATCATGTTAAGTTCTCACGATACAGGGAGATAGATTCACTTTGTGATATTTGCTAAATGAGTCTATTTCGAGAGATCGAAGAGAACCCTGACCAGGAGATTAACAGAGTTAAGCTTAATAACTAGGACGACGTGAAGCGGAGATTGTTGTGCTTTTTCTGTTGTCTAGCGCCCCAGTCAACACGGGGATATTGCGGTTGCTGGACGTCTGGGATACTCCGAGACTGATGATTACCTCAGTAAGGGTTCTTTCGAGTTTAGTTCGGAGAATTCTTCCAGTCCCAGTTGCAATTGAACTTTCACCTCGTCAGAGGACGACTTAGCTTCCCATCAATGCTGCTCGCGAGCGTCATAGGAGGGAGCGACGGAACTGTTAATTTCTTGCAAATGTTTATTGGGCTTATTTCCCTTAGGACGCATCATGTTGCGCTCAGATGAGAAGGGATACTGGTCCCATGCCTTCTTCGCGCGAACAAGGTGTAATTTAGGATATCTAGCAAGCTAGGATCTTATCCCGATAGGATACAGATAACCATTCGGGATACTATTGTACTTGTTCGTAAGATGGGTTTTCAGTGTCGCTGCGTGGACGGTCAATGATGATGCAGAAATTATAGTCGTTGAGATGGATGCTATGAGTATGATTTATGAACGTTCATATTTCACCGTCTTCACAACTGGCTGCCTAAATGTAGACACTTCTTTGCCAGGCGCGAGCCCGCGGAATATCAATCAACAAGGTTACACCCGGCGTGAATTTGATTGTAGTTTTACATGATGCGATCGAAAGAGTTCGTTATGATGGAAGTAAGCCGTTTACCTCGTAAGAGAAGACGGATTCCAGTGTTCCATTTATTGGCATGTAAAATTATCTTCTAAAATAATATGTTTTACTACAACAAGTTAAACTTATTATACATAATTACTTGTCGATGACTTGTTATCGATTTAGGAATCAGCTGTTGATGAAGCGCAGAGATTGACATTTTGAGAAAAGGGCAAACCCTAACGATTTGCAATAGAAGTTGATCTAGATATAAGAAGTTGTCTAAGAGAGTTCTTGGTAGCTATCTTCCAGGGAAGAAATGAACCAAGCGTAACTATTTCAAGATTATCTCAGTAACTCAGTATTACTTCTGATGTAATGGAAGTTTATGTCAAACAACCCGAACGGTTTGATGGTAGCAATCTGCGGAACATGCTGAATAGAACCGCATAGTATTTTCCACTCCATAAACAAATATTACCAATGGAACTAAGAAAATAAGATCCTATTGTAAGAAAGAAGAATTGGACGAGGTGTCTCCTTGGCTATGCTGTGCGTTTATAGTAATACGTTGAAGTAGCTCTCGAAGTTTGATATTAATGTGTCCTCATTCATTAATAATACATAACGTAGGTATTGGTTGCCAAAAAAGATATATTAACCTGGCATAAAGAGCAATTTCAGGCCTTTTGCCCAGAGTCGTTGACCCCATGCAGTAATTCGTGGGTCTGCCAGTCCGAAAAGATAGCGAAATCTTTCCGAACACCACCTGCGCAGCTGACTAATTATCACTTGCTCTTCATTCAAAGCTCATCCATCTGATGGACTGATCAAATTGCCCGACAGAATCGGGCCATCTTGTCGTGCGCCTTTTTACTCGGACAGATTCATTAGGCCGAACGTTGTATTGTGGTCTCATTTGAAGTTGTAACGTACATCATGTGGTTTTGTCGTTCATAAGAGGAGGCTGCCCGGCAGGAGATAGATAATAACTGCCTCTTTACTTACAACAAACAATTTCTTGCCTCTTTCTCTTTTCACAATGAAGGTCTTCGTCGTTTTCGCTCACCCTGAGCCGCAGTCCCTGAATGGCGCTCTCCTACGAACCACTATCGACGAGCTAAAGGCTCAGGGTCATGAAGTGAAGGTGTCCGATTTGTATGCCATGCAATGGAAGAGTCAAATCGATCGTGCAGACTTCTCACACCTTTCGCCTGATGCACGTCTCAAAGTGGCCTACGCTTCTGCAGAAGCTACCGCGTTGGATACCCTCACCGACGACGTGAAACACGAGCAAGAAAAGTTGTTGTGGGCAGATACCGTCATCTTCCATTTTCCGATGTGGTGGATGGGGATGCCTGCTATTCTTAAAGGCTGGTTTGAAAGGGTGTATTCCCTAGGGTTCGCGTACGGCCTCGGAGAATACAATGACAAAAAATGGGGTGACCGTTATGGAGAAGGGAAAATGCAGGGGAAACGGGCCCTTTTGGTTGTGACAGCGGGAGGCTGGAGAGAGCATTTTTCTGCTCGAGGAATCAGTGGCCCTATTGACGACCTGCTGTTCCCTATAAACCACGGCCTGCTCTTCTACACCGGGTTTGAAGTTCTACCATCGTTTGTTATTTTTCAGGCGGATCGATCGGACGAAGTGGTGTTCCAGGCAACGGCCGATGAACTTCGTCAGAAATTACGAACCCTTTCTACTACGAAGCCTATTGCTTATCGCCCTCAGAACGGTGGCGACTACGAGATACCGACCCTAACGCTGAAATCAAACTTGGGGGATTCTTCTGCTTCCGGGTTCTCGTTGCACACTGTCTAAGTTGCAGAACTGCCTCATACGTAGGACTGAGTAACTACTTAGAATCTTCCATTGTTAGACATCTAATGAATGATAAACATAGACAATTTGTTATTATGATAAACCGTAAATTCAGACCCTCAACATCTATCAAGATCTTCTTACAAAGGAATCAATTCGTGACTGCCCCTAACAAGGTACTATGATATTAAAAGTTTGTACTTGTCTCGGAAAGAGTCTCAATTTAGCACATATACAGGTGCACTCGAAAATATCCCCTCCAAAATGTTCTTCTTTCAGCTGGCCTCCCTCACTCTCGGCGACAGTCGAGGTACTTCTACGTAAAGGGAAGAAGACCCGTTTCTTTTTCCTCTTTTCCCAGCAATCGCGATCTTCATCCATGGTAATATATAAATCCTTGACATGTTTGAAACATGTCAGACACGAGAGGCATTCCAATCTTCTTGCTTCCAGATTTTATTAGACCTCACTGTTATCTTTGCTTGCTACGTGCCCGAAAACTCCCGCTGACATAAGGCGAGGGAGATCCCCCTACCAATCAAACATGCACTGACTTATGTCGCACATGGGTTAGTATTGTTTTTGATCTTCTCGTATTCGTATTTTTGGAACAAGCATAACTATTACTTTCTCGAATGATCTTTGTGTGGTAAGCGACAGAAAAAATCGCAGGTTCATGATCAATATAACTGGTAGTACAGGGGGGACGGACCCTCGAGTGGGGAGTTATTTATTGGCCGTGGTTGAATGTTCTTAGTCTTGAAGATTTATATCAAGCAGTTTAGTATTCTAAGGCGCAATCTATTTGCGCATCAGTTCTTGTTGCTCCTTTTTGCCGCTTTCCGTCGTCCCTTGCGGATCGTACCAACTCGCTAACGCCCTGCTTTACTCCTATTGTCTAACGCAGTGACTTATTGAACACGGCACAAACAGTGTATCTTTGTATTATCTGTGCGCTTCCTACAAACGCTTTCACAAGCCCCTTTCATGCCTTCCATCTCTGTATATAAACAGCCCTGTTCTAGTCACAAAAGGTATATAGCATGATATCACCACTTATCACTTTTTTCTCCTCGTCAAAGATCCCCTATTCCATTTTCAAGCCTCCAGATATCCACAATGAATTCTTCATTTCTCGCATCCCAGCCGCCTTCAGCAGCCACCATGAATCAATTTGTACGTTCTCGACTTCTCCAAGATCTCTATCAATGCTAACGCAAGAACTCAAGCTGCAAGTGGCGAAGGACCTTTCTAATGCCGTGATTGTTGGCAACGGTGCGAAGGGCTATCAGCTCTATTCGGATGGGACTTGGACACTGGCGGACATGGTTATAGACAACGGCTTGCAACAAGGCTACTCTGTCTATCATCAATACGTCCCTATTGGCTATGGTAAATTGATAGTCTTTGACGAAATCGACAAGGAAATGGATACCCTCTTAGGGGGCCCTATCCCGTCTGGATGGGTAACGAACTTTCCGGATGATTACGTCTCGCCACCCGATCATATAATAGCTCGTTACCAGAAGGAAAAACGCGCTTTTCGAAAGGATTTCACCACTTGGCCACCAGTCAACGATTCTCGTGCGGACGAAACCGCTGCAGTTTATAGATTGGCTGCGAGTAACCCAACAGTCCAGTTCGGTTTAGACGAGACTGAAGTATCCCAGACCACCAAGTTCTCCGTCGGGTTTGATGGCGCATACCACCGTTTTCCGACTATTACCAGCGACTGGGATTACTATTCTGAGTTGATGTCTGCTGAAAATGTGCTCAGCTACCCAGACGGAGGTGATGACAATACGGCATCTGACACCCCTGGTACAAGCAGTGATGAGGCCTATGCTTATGCTTGGGATTCAAGCAGATGTCAGAATTAGCAAGAGTAACAATCAGATAAACAGAAGAGACATCGAGCTGGAAGATGCCTCATTTAAGATCGACTGGCTTTTCTACAATATCTGTTGGGCTTCGTGAACTGGGACTATGTCAGGGAGTCACTTCAAGTACTATACGAAGATGAATCGATACGAGGGACACGGACATACTGCTGTATATATATATGAGGTCTTCCCACCTTGCCAATGAAGTAGTTAAGCTGAATGTGACGCTCAAATATTTACCATTTCACCAGAGCTATCCTAACCACCCTAAAACTTGACGGTTTCTCTCAAGAATTAATCTAACCAATGCGTTTAATTTAGATCGTTACATAATTTTCAATGCACGCAACGCAGATTGCATTTTTGTTAGTACGGAAGATTTTAGTTCAGATGGGGAGTCACTGATCTTCTCGACTTCATAACAGACGTCTTCAATCCAATGAACACCGATTATCTGGTGGCTCCATTGGACATGTCTTTCTTATCTAATTCGTCAATCACTCTTCTACAAGTGCGTTAATGTTGGTTGGCTTGCATCGGTGTCGAGTCATCCAAGTAGAGTCACACCCGACGATCGGATCACGTGCGCACTATTATGCCTATAAGTATTCCCCAACTACCCCCCAAAAGCTTGATGATCAGATCGATCTACTTATGCATACGGCACCAGAGTAAATTCCCAGCATCATTCAATCTATATCAGGTATCCATTGAACACCTTTCACACACTCTCAGTGAAAAACATTACGTTCGTCATGGCCGCCCAGATTCACGAGACGCCCGAAAATATCAAGGAGCGCCTGAAGGCCTCATATGATGCTAGTTAGTAATCCCGAGAGTTACGCTCTTCCCACATAATCGCAGTTCTTTCAGATCAAAAGCTTTTACTTTGGTTTAAGAGAGTGTCTGGGAGCTTTCGAACTACAGTTGAAATAGCAATAACTTACTTATAATACTGCAGTGGCATCTACGTACAATGAATGGACAATTCCGCATTCCAAACAGCGCCTTGAATACTTGGAAAAGGCTCTTGAATATCTGGGCCAATCGACGAAGCCAGAAAAACTGGCATTCCTCGAGCTGGGCTGTGGCTGCGGGCTTCCAATCACAAAGAAGCTGCTCTCCTACCCTGAGGCAAAAGTCACCGCAAACGATCTTTCTGAAACTCAGATAGCTCTAGCTAGAGAGAACCTTATTCAGGGACCCGAAGATGAGGTAGCGCAACGCTTGGAGCTCATTCAAGGCGACATGAATGGTCTTGACTTTCCCGACGGGTCCTTAGACTTGGTTGTTGGATTTTACAGTATCATTCACCTTCCGCGCTCCGAACAGACAACGTTGCTTGGGCGTATCGCAAAATGGCTCAAGCCAGGTGGATATTTCGTCGCAAACTTCTCAAAGGAAGAGAGTGAGTCTGCGGTGATGGAAAAGTGGCTGGATGATGATAAGGGGTGGATGTTTTGGAGTGCATGGGGTAAGGAGAAGACTCTTGGTCAAATGAAAGATGCAGGATTCGACGTTGTCATTGCAGAAACTGCCGACGATGTGGTAGATGATTCTTCTTTCTTGTGGGTCGTCGCGAAGCGATAGGAGCTATTCTATGTCTGTAAGCTGTCAGGATCTTACGCGCATACTAAGAACGGCTGCCGCACCACGAAGTATAGCAGTAATACAGAAGCTTTCCGTGGTAAATAAAAACTGGAGCGCAGTACACTATCAGTACTAGGTACGCCTCCTGTTCACGCATAGGATAAATCATCGCAAATCCAACTTGAGCTGTAGAGTTGTCTTTTTGTCACTCGTGATTTAGCTATCTACTTCTAGTTTAATTTCGCGGTAAAGGGGATATGCAATCATGTAAAGGAAGTGAACCAGTGCACTCTCCAGATGGGATCCCCAGCAGTGTATTCAGATGATCTAGAGGTCTAAGTTCTAATTACAAAAGAGAGGTTCGCACACACGCTATTTATACTAGTGATCACCTGGGGTGTGGTTCTCCCGATCCCTCACTAGTAGGGATCGGTTCAGACCCACTTATCCGTGACAAGATGGCCTCGACGTTTGATCTTGGGCTTTGGCCCTCCAACCTGCTGCTGTTCCATTTCGCGAGAATCTCCCACTAGCTCTCGGGGAGGTGATCTGTGACTCACCGCAAGCTCGAATCGCGGCTGCGTGAGTAAACTGAGTACCGGTGGCGGCTCGATCGACGCCAGCGATGTATGGGTATAGCCCTCGGAAGAAATAGAGTGCGCGATGTCGTGTATCACACGAAGATAACCAATACGTTCTGGGGCAGAAGCCCATTGGGCTTGCGAAGTCGACTGCGATGATGATAATCAGTTATAAGGAGGTGATCATGCGAAAGTGAGAAAGTTTTAACATTGATTGAGTGGATGTCAGTATTTTCGTCTTGAAACTTCATTAATAGCATCGAGTGTTTTAGAACCTCGTCACTAATATAACATGTGGCAAAAGAGCCTCTGCTCCTTACGCCATCCGAAATCCATCGTCATACACGGTGATCTCTCTCAGCTACCCCGTCCCTTGACTTTACGTCCAAAGTTATAACAACAAAGATTAACAAGAGTTCTTCGCCAGTTTCTTTTGCTATTCATGACGGCAGCGGCAGCGAGCACAACGTAGGATGTACGTCGGTGAGTCAGCCGGGCCCTTGGTGTCAAAAAAACATCTAAACTCGACTCCACAGTTGGTGTTCCGACAGTGAGACCAGTTTCCAATTAACGATTCGCATTCTTCAAGGTTCTTCGAACGTTGTGTTAACTCCGATTCTTTCTTATCGAGTATGTGCTTCAGTTGCTCGCAACGGCCTTCAGCTTCATTCCGGAGAGCTCGAGTTTCGTTAAGCCTTTTGATGCAGCTGGTCAATACAAACGGTGCAAGTCGCTCACTGGGGCCTCCTGCTTCGAAGAGTTGGAATCTGGCCAGCTCATCATAATGCTCGGCAGCTATCTTTCCCAGTAAACAAAGAGTGTCTCTATTACTGACTTCGTTGAGACACTCTAGCAGTAGAGCGCAGAACGACTTGACACACCATTCGCTCCGAAGGCCTTCCTCTAACTTGGCGAGAGCAATTTCAGAGAGCCGGGCTACGTTATAGTAGTCAGACACGGAGCTCATGCGACAACGGCAGATCCAACTCTCAGCGGCTTTGTTTACTGCATCAATTGTCAGATTGCTGAGTTGTAGGTTGAGTACGTAGTCTTCAGCGGCGGCGTTCTGGTCGTATTCGTCATCATACAAAACTAGAGAAGCTCTTAGTTGGTGAGATCGATAAATATTCCAGATACAGAGAGTATATACCGATAGCCTGTTCAATGTTCTGCTGTACCGTTGTATCTTGGATTCCTTCATCGTGGGTAGGAGGGACAGACGTGATGAGCGCTAGAGCTGGGTCGGGGACCTCGTGGTAATCTCCCGTATAAAGGAATTCTAGGAAGCGTTTCACGCTGTCGAGGTCGAAATCCATATTTATGGTCTTGCTCTCGGCTTCCTAGGAAGTTGTAAATACGAGCCTTCAGGCCAAAAGGCAAGGGTCAAAAAGGCGAGCGGCAAGTCTAAACTTACGGAAAAATTGCCTACTAGGGCGGCTGTCAGGACCTGAGAACGTGCACAGACGATGAATCTGTGCACTGCGAATTCGACGCCTTGACAGACAACTGTGAGGTCACTAAAGCCACTGGTGGCCTTAAGCTGTTCTTCTAGAGTGCGTGAGGATTGCGCCATGCTGGGGGTATACAGTATCGTTAAGATGATGGAACGGGCTACGGGCTCGTGCAAGGCTCGTAGGGAGATTTCTGTGATGACTTGGTGCTGGGTGCTGAGAAGAAGTTGGGTGATGAGAAGAGCTTGGGCGATGAGAAGAAATTGATTGACACTGACGCGGACAATGTCCGGAAATATATAAGCGCAAAGAAAGAAGAAGCAAACAGAATAATGCGGAATCCCGAGCCTTTGGAAGCAGCTCGTAGGCTCCTACTACCTTAATTCGAGGAACGCCTGGAGCAACCAAACGCGCTTGTCTGATAACTGCTACTGTCACTTCGAATCGAAATGTCGCGCCCCATCTACATTTACACAGAGTTTCACACCTAATCTTAAAATCAACAGACAAACGCGTTTTTTTACGAACAACACCACCAAATTCAGCCTGTTAAGTATTATTTTATAAATATCTAGTTGATCAATGGAACAAATAACTAATTAAGCTTTTAAAATCTAGTTTTTTACGATCTAGCCTTTCGTAATCGAGCATTTTACAATTTAAACATACAAATATACGTATAAATCTATTCGTATAGACTTACCTACGAAAGCTTACGCGTATAGACCTAGCTATATAGACCTACGCGTACAGGACTGGCAAGGGCTTCAAATACCTAGCCGTACAGATCTAGCCACACAGACGAAAACTTAGCCGTACAGACGAATGCCCACGCGTACAGACCTAGCCATACAGACAAAGCTTAGCCGTACAAACCTAGCTATATAAACTTAGCCGTACAAATTTATTTAAAGAAATTTAACTATATAAAAATAGTTGGTCCGTATATATTTAGTCCGTACGTGTAGGTTTATATGGCTAGGTCTGTACGTATAAGTGTTCGTCTGAACGGCTAGGTCTATATAGCCCTTGCCAGTCCCGTACGCGTAGGTCTATATGGCTAGGTTTGTACGGCTGGGTTTTTGTTTGTACGGCTAGGTCTTCGTGTATATAGCTAGGTCTGTACGGCTAGGTCTTCGTCTGTATGGCTAGGTCTGTACGCGTGGGCATTGGTCTGTACGGCTAAGTTTTCGTCTGTGTGGCTAGATCTGTACGGCTAGGTATTTGAAGCCCTTGCCAGTCCTGTACGCGTAGGTCTATATAGCTAGGTCTATACGCGTAAGCTTTCGTAAGTAGGTCTATATGGCTTAATTACAAGCAACTAAATCATAACTAATAAACCAAGTATTTAAAAATAATATAATATTTAATAGGCTGAGTTTGGTGGTGTTGTTCGTAAAAAATGCGTTTGTCTGTTGATTCGGGAAATTAGGTTGAAACTCTGTGTGAAAGCGAGTGGGGCGCGACATTTCGATTCGAAGTGACAGTATAGCAACGGCAAGCCGCATGGAGTCGGGCCACCCTAGATCGCCGCAGATTCCTTGCTGCTTTGAGATAAACAGACCATCAATTATATTCTTATAGTCTTATTGTCTTCTACCCACCTTGATCGACTCTGTTATCTTCACCCTCACTTATCACCCACTCCGAGCAGCCCAATAAGATTGCCCCGTACTCTTCCTGCCTCATGATCCCAAAGACTTTGACTGTTACACGGACACGTGATCTTTCGTGCGGGGTGATTCTGTATTTAAAAGCTAGCTTGGCTCTGGAGCCCTCAAGGAGAACTTCCTCCTTAAGAGCTATTAGGAATATGAAGCTATTCCCAAGCCCAGAGCTAGGAGCTCTGCCCTTGAAACACCCGAAGACTTCGACAGATCCAGTACTCGTGTCACAGACTTGTTCTTACCCAAATTAGAAGCTCTCACAATGAAAAACGAAAAGAATTTTTACGTGATCATTCAAGGTCGCGTCTCTCCAGCGGTCACACAATCATGGTAAAGTCTTTCTAAATATCGTATGAGTTTGCCTAACACTGAGAATGGACAGGGCGGTCGCACACCCGCTAGTAAACAAGTTTCCCAATAACAAGCACCAAAGTTGCAGCACGTTTGAAGAGGCGAGATCTATTCTAGAACAGCACGGGTGGACTAGCCTATGGTTTCTCGAGGGTCCAACCGACAAAGATAGCTTGAACCTTGACCTGGCCGATGCAAACGTTACATATGCAGTTGCCAATGGCCGAAAGATCGGAGTCTTTTCAACATACAGGTTAGTCATGACTCGATATTCAACGCAGCTATACACAAAGCTGATTCAGGCGTATGACCTAGCACCGGGGCGAAACCGCAAACGGACCATTACAGCGGAGCATGTCATAAGAAACTGTCCAGCCCGACCAAAGCTGCGGATTTCCTCCAAGCGTTCGAAGAGGTTCAAAGGAGGATGACCGACTTAAGTCTTCACACAGACCCGCCTGCCCAGCATACAACAGAGGACTGATTATGCACATGCCCTCAGCCAGGTCAGGGGTTTATTTCATGGACCTGTTCTAATGTCTTTGAAGAAATAGAAACTCGTAGTTAAACATCTATTAGCTATCTGGTCTCTAATAGAAACCATTCTAGATTAGCTCTTTCGAGGTTGTGGTACAGTAGGACGTAGTGATATATCTCACCAAAGGTGCCACATGGCTTCAGATGGAATCCACTCGCACCACTCCAATATAGCATAGGAATCTCCACTAAGTTCCATATTATAAAAGGGAGCAGCGCCTTAACTCTCTATCGTATCATCTTTCACAACATCTGAAGCCCGAACCTTCCAGCCTTACCAGTTGCCATTCTCCCTCTATAATTAGTCATCTACCGCATTCAACACATGAGGGAGGATATCCAAGCTAACAGTAGCGAATATATCAGCCCGTATAAGCTTCGTGAGCTAATGACTGCCTTCTCTACTACATCCTTGCGACAGGTGAATCCGTGCACTAGCCAGTTTCTCACCAAAGCTTACCACCTTTGCTACTCAACAAAACAAGGTTGACAAGTAATGTAAAAGAGGAAGAACGAGAACAACATTATTTATTACTTGAAGCATCATATTGCAATTCTTAATGAATTATTTTAACTGCTTTAGTTCTTTTGCAGATATAGGAACTCACGTGAGCGGACGCTCACTAAATTTAACAGGTAGCAAATGCAACTTGGCGTATGCACGGATTCGACTGTCTTATTATTTTATATAGGGACGCACGGCAATAGTGCGGGAGGCAGATATTTCTGGAAATACCTTGAGACGTGAGCGTTTCCCGCATCGCGATTTTCCCCCCTGAAAGTTGACTCGTATCGACGCCAGACCATATCTCCAGAACTTAGGGAGTACAATACACCCGTAAGGTTCTTCTCTTGGGTAAGACGTAGTAAGAACTATGAATATAAAGAAATACCTATCTAAATATTGATCTATTCTCTGGCCTCTAGTCTGAACAATTGATAACCCAGGACCTATCAACTTTATGCCAACTAATACTTAATATTTATAAGCAGTACTACTATGCCTTTCTTGCTATCAAAATCCTTCAATGGGACAAGCCAATAAGCTATCTACGCCATGAAGAGACACCTTAACGCCAGTAGAGGCGCGAGTTGGAATTTGCTCACCAATGGTCGACGTACTACAGCAGCAATTGGAAGTCGAGGACGAGGTGATATTTCTGTAGTAAATTAAAACTAACACACTATGATATAGAGTGACCGTATGTATGTACTTTACTTTCAGGAAGGGCGTATTCGCCGTATCTGATTCGGCGTCGCCGGTGACCGGCAAGTTCAAAAGTGAAGAGGGAGTCGTTATCGAATACTCATGAAGATATGGCTCTGAGAAACCAACCGCTGGTTGTTCTCTACCAGCTCATCCAACTGTGGCATTAAATCAGCTTTAACTCGGAAGAGAACGTTGAGTGCGATTCGTGTCCGAAAATCGAAAATACATCTGTACTGTAAGAGCTCACGTGAAACGTGCATTGGTAAAAATGGGTACACTATTTCAAGGCGGGGCTCTGAATTAGGGACTCTTCTGAGATGGTAGAAGTTAGTGTTTCATAATAACATATGGATAAATCCTTACAGTTTCCTGACGTTGAAGCACCGTCTCTTATTTCATTTTTTTCGTGCTTCCGATGGTATTGGGTGGTGGGGTGGTCGCGCGACTGAATAATGGGCTAGACCCGGTGACGGTTGTAAATGGGCTGGCCTCACTAGTTCCGTATTTGCCGAACCCAGATGGAGCGTTGTTAGAGCCTTGACCGGTAGATCCGTTCGTAAGATGCCCGAACAAACTACCCCCCGTAGCCGGGACTTGACCAGTAGTTGTGCTACGGATAGTGCTAGGTTCACCAAATTTCGGGGTATAGTGTTGCTTCCAGGCTGTGCTTGTCGAAGTGCCGAATAAGCTGGACGTGGTAGTGGAATTGTTCTTCGTAGTCCCATTTGTTGAATCGCTAGTTCCGTTGGCCGGAAAGAGAAGGTTCTGAGTGGTGGCACTTCCTATGATGCCAGACCCAGGCGTTCTAGAACTTGTAGTAAGAGCGCCAGGTTGGAAGAGTGTAGGCGTAGTGGAGCCATCGCGATTCTGTATTGATAGCGAAGCGAGGGACTGTTGGAAAGTGTTTACGGCGGAGTTCGATGCTTTCTCGCTTCCAGCAGATTTATCTCTAGATTGGAACGGATCTGGAAGTACTAGGTCACGAAGTAAGTGATATAATTTCGAGGCACATGTTGAGTTATCTACATACCAGTCGCATTTCGAGTCCTGTATGTCCTGCAAAGGTCAAGACCCTTCTGAAGCGCTTCACACTCGACTTCTAATTCTGCTCTTTCCACTTGGATATCGGCCGATTCAGCCGCCAATCGCTCCAGCATCTCATCATTCATTTGTGAAACCACGCCAGTTGTGAATATCGTTGGCAAGTCTTTGATAAGACAGTTTTCAATGGCCAAGATTATTACATTATCGGTGAATATCCGCAATGATAACTGAATTTAGTGAGTAGAAGATTTTCTTGAGTTCAAGCAGCGATAGTTACTTCGTAATATGTTTCTGACTTATCTATCAGACTTTCTACGCCAAACTCGCTCTTGTGGCTGAAGAGTTCGGTAATTTGGCGTTTACCTTTTTCGGTGAACCGTTCTGGGTGGTTAGCAGCTGAGTTTTGCAAAACGTCCGCGGCCAGGTGCTTTTGGTGTCGCGCTGCCAGGATTTCCCTGAATTCTGTATCTGAAGGTTGTGGATAGCCATTTTGGAAGTGCCAAAGAAGCTCTTTCAGCTTTTCTTCAAGTTTCATCGTGCATTTATCAAAATAGGGGTCGACAATGTTTGATAGAATTGCCGAGCAAGTTTTTTCGTCGAGGCCAGTGATATAAGTTACAAGCTTCTCCACAAACGACTTCGCAACGCGTAGTACAAAATCGATATGGAATCGCGCAATTGCTTCCCAGGGACGAGATTGATCCTGAAATAACTTTACTGCAAGAAGGTCGTTGGCAGTTCCTGGAAATTCCGTACCCTGATTGGCAGACGAAAGGGGCTCCAGCTCAAGTTTTACTGCGTCACGGGTGACCTCCTGGGGTCGACCGAACGGGTATTGAGTCTCTAAGATATGCAAAATGGAAGGTAGAATGGCTGAATTCCTTCCCAAATATCTGGCGTCGATGTTGTTCCCATCTGTGTGATCAGCGACAATTATGCGCCTAGACCCTCTGGTTGCTAGAACCCTACATGCATAAGAATATGTTAGTCGAACTTTGAGCCTCTCGACATAAAGCTGCTAAGTCACACAAAATGAGAATACTAATGGATTAGTCTGGGAGGTTTTTATACATACCATGAGAAAGTTCGGTTCAAGTCGCGCACAAGGGCCCGGAGTTTCCTAACCCTGCTGTCATCTACTGAATCTGACGTATTTTCGGGGTATAGATCGCCGAAAAACTCATCTGAATAGTTGCCCTCGATTGCTCGTAGAGATAAGAGTTGAAACTGGGAGGCTATCTTGTCGAGATGTGCACGAAGTTGGGGTGGCGATGACCTCGGGCCTCCTAGCCGCTCTAGGGTTTTTTTACGGCTGCCCAAGCTGTCTTGAATGTCCTGAATCAGCGTATTCAAGTTACTTCGGACGTGGTCGAGGAGTATGTTCGCTAGCTTCTTGCGAAGCGTATCGATGCCTCGGTTGTTGGAAGGAATGGCGGACCAAATACCCGAGTTGAGAAATTCGTGCTCTTTAGAATCCCGTTCGGCAGATGATAGGGAGGTTTCCTTTTCGCTACGATTGCGTAGAACATGCCATCCCAAAGCCAGTTGGTATGACTTTTCTTGGTTTTTGGCGAGCTTGATGAACTTCTGCTCATCTTCGGAGTCGGGGACGAGAACGTCAGGTTTAGTAACGACACCAAGTGTTCGCTGCAAGTTATTATCATGTCCTTTGACTTTGGAAAGCACTTTTTGCATGACAAATGAGTTGCGTGCTGACACGATGGCCAAAACAATGCTGTTTTTCCGCGCCATGTAAGTCTCAACAAGACGGTCCACGATCTCTAGGCCGTCGGCGTGTTTTTCATCACTCTCTGAATGGTAGAAACCAGGAAGATCGACAAGGGTAAGGTGAGGAACATCTGGTGAGCGTATTTCGACCCGTAACACATCTTCGGAGAAGCGCGTATTGTGATGAAGCAGGCGAGCTTTTGCCTCCTCAATGATACGGGGTAGGTCTTCTGTGTCGAACTTTGTCTCGTTGAATTCGCAATCGATGTCGGTCAAAGCAGCTGCGGGCTGTATCTGCACATTGACTTTGGTGTGCGGATCGGTTCGAAGCACAAATTCGGTGGCGAAACGAGTGCACAATCCATCTTTGATAGGAAAGCGCACTCGTGAGATAGCCTCCAGGACTGAAGATTTGCCTGACGATTGGTCGCCAACGACGATGATCTGAGGGAGGTCTACAAAACGGCCGATGCCAAGCTTGCGCAGATCGTCTATAGTATCCAGGAGAGCTTTGCGTTCTCCACCGAGCTGAGAGATAGCCTCTGGATCAAGAGAAACTGTAGCTATCGCGAAGGCTAACGCTTATCGCCGCGTAGGATGACTGCAACAGACACTGTCTCTCGCGAAAAGGTATAAGAATCCGATGAGTAAATTTCTTGAATGGACTGCACAAACTCCATGCGATTTTGAACATTCTTTTCGGCAGCAGGCAGCAGGGTGGCATTCAGCTTGCCTACAATACTACCTACATACATAAAATTGCCAACAGCTCCTTGGGGTTTCTAAGGCTTACCTCGACACCTAAAGCTATAAGACAAAGAACCCAGCCCGTCAGAAGGGCAATAATGCGACCAGAAGAGAGCGTCTGAGATTTAAACATCTAAATCATGTGGGGGTCTAACGCCTTCCGTCCTGAGTCTTTAAACACAGTACATCTACCCATGGGTTAGAAGTTATCAAGGCTGACTGACCGTTAGATAAGTAGGTAGACGCCATCCACATTCGTAGTAGCAGAAGTTACAACCAGTCGGTGCCCCCAATTATTTCTACAACACTGCGTGCAAGTTTTGCTGTATGCACGGCGCGACAAACATCGCGTATAATTAGGTATAGCACGACCGTGTCGCTTTAGACGCCGTACATCTGTTGGCTTATTGATTGAATTTTCATAGGCTGACAGAAGCAAGTGTGGGATTGAGGTTTAAGAGGCGACGGGGTAAATTCCTTGTAACGCCCCCACGCGTCCGTCCCCCTTCCGAAGTTCCAACTTGCATAAACAGGTTCGTCCCGGTTTATAATCCAGGCTTCCATTCATGCGACTCAGTCCCCGAGATAGGTACACGGGACACAGTAGTCCACCTATGTCTGCCACTCTTTGCGTCTATTAGGCCACCCTCTAGTTCCTTTCTCTGCATACAGTACATAAGTCGCGCGGATGTCGAAGCTGATATTACTACATATGTACTTGTTGAGCATTATCTTGTTCACCTAATAAATTAATAGTATTACATAATAAATATATAGGCTGCTATATTCGGCAAAGCTTTAAAGTAGAGAAGTCGGAAGGGTTGCGGACAACCGCGTTTACCTACGGATCTAGGTGTGTGGTCGAAAGTATGCCAACAGGAAGACCTAAGTGCGCTTGTATCTAGCATGTACATATAGTTAGGGAAACGGTGGCCGAAATAGCCAGAGGGGGTGACAGACATAGGTGGGCCAGTATACAGAAACCAAGCCCGTTGGCATACCCGTTCCAAGATAAGCATGCCAGTGGCAACGTTGCCCGAGCAAAAGCCGGACCCCCGAAGGGATCTATAATCCGACGCAAAGTTAATATTCTCTAGTAGCCGAAAAGAAAGAATGGATGTTGGTAGAGTGTTATGGCATTATAAACACAGATATATTCTACTCGTAAGCTAATAAGTCTACGTACAACTCCTCCCATTACGGGCTGGAGAGCCTGCCAAACCTTTGGAACTTAGCTACGTGATTCGCCATCCAAGGTATAGAAGCTGTTTTGTTTGGTATGACCTTCGGTTGCTAATGGCCGAAGAGCCCTACCTAGACCCTTCTAACAGCCCGGTATAAGTAATTCAACTGGAATGGCTTGAGCTCGGACAATAACTGTGTTCAGAAAATAAGATTGTAGTTTCGGATATGGTCACTAACAGGGAGGGTTGCCAGAATAATGGAGAGTGGACTCCCTTAGATATGTTTCCTAGAACTCTTGGGAGTTTTATCCACATTTCCCCTGAATATAAACGCCGCTTAACTGCCGCTTCGTACTTGCTTTTGATTAAGAAGGTGATGTTGCATAAGACAAGTTCGGCACGAGCTCGTCACGAACCTATCCGCTGCTAGCAGACATCTTGCAGATATAGCCACATAATAACAACTATCACTGTAATTCGCAGAATTTCGCTTTTCTGATATCCCCGGTGAAAGCCGGCGCGCTCCGAGAGTACCCAGGTCACAGAGAGAATTCCATTGCATCGCTTTGTTGACATTAGCAAGAGGCAGGCCCTGAAACGCCTAACACTTCAGACGCTGAAATCTGATTAACCATGAGAAGCTCTCACAAGACGAAATAGAGTAGTAGTGGGAACACAAGACGTTATATGAAGCGTCTAAAGAATAAGCATATCCCGTCTATATTTCTTTTGCTGGTGACATGCACCATAGGATTGTTCTCGATTAGTAAGCCGCCCGGGTCTTATCACCAATGTTACTGTTGAGTCATGGCCCCCTAGCGCGACTATCCAGGGTCCCGCAAGGGATAGCTAAACGCTCCAAGTTTGTATTATCTTGGAAAACTACTTATTAACGGTCGAAAACATTCAGGCTTCAGTTAGATTGTACTCAATAATACACGTGGAGATTACGTTGTTCTTCCTAGATTAAACTTATTTCATTATCGAGGACAATGTTGTTTGATTTATCTTGCAGAACTTTCCAATTTTGTGCTTTAAATCATCAGTTACCGCAACCTGATCTTACTCGATATCGTCTGGCGTCTTTCATAGGACTGGGTTATTTTTATCTAAGCGCATTCAAGGTTTTGAGTGCAAGGTGTTGTATACTTAAGGCAAGGCGTGGAAGTGAAGTTTTTTATGTTATCATGATAGTTATAGCTAGACTAGGCGTTTAGAATAGCATGGGAGTGACAAATTGGTTGAAATTAAGAGTAAAGGCGATGCCGTTTTACCTGGCTATTGGAACAAATAAGAAGTCGATGGCTGATACGAAGTGAGCACTAGCTACCTCATTCTGTAGTGCGCTGACAATTGGAAAAAAAGAAGGCCAAAGCCTATGTAGCTATTCGAGGTAGTATATCAATCCCATTTATAGTAACAAGCAAATGCCAAATGGCTCCGCTGCGGCTGCAGTGATAAGTAAGGGCATCACATAGAAACGAAGTTAAAAAGCAATTCTAAAAGATTTAAGATCATTTCTGAGAGCAATGGCCTCTTGCTTATGCGGTTTATTGGAATTTTAGCGACAACCGCTTGAAATGGTGTCAGTATGTACGTGCCAGTCGTCTACGTGAAATAAGACCCTTTACCCGTTACTCGTGAACTTTTTTCTATCCAAATATTTCTGTAAATCATTCCGCTAAATATGCAAGTTGCGGTCATCAATCCACAGAAATATGACGAAGTCTTCGCCATTTTTTTTATGAGAGGCTATCGGTTTGATTCGACAAGGTGAAATGACAGGGTGTCTAGCTTTGAAATTTCCGGTGTCTATATCGAAGAATAGGTGCAGGTTATCGGAAGGTTGAACCTTCTTGATACAAACTGGCAGGCCCTGCACACCTGAGTTATTCTTATAAAAAGTGGTTAGCTGGATAGTATTAAGAACATACAAGGACGATACTTACTACTTCCAGTGCCGAAAGACATTCTGAGTCAATGTGGGCTGGATGAATCTCTGCACGGAAGATTTCTCCAAGACCGTTACTTGACGCTGACTGTTTCACCTGATTTAGGAGAGGCAAAGGTTGTTCGCTGCGTAGTTGATGCCGAAACTTGGAGTTGGCACCGAATACAGGAGCTAAAAATAGCCATTGATAAATTTTGAAGAGAATTAAGTTATTATCATCCCAGTCCTGGAATGAATGGAATTTCCTCGCGCGATCTGTTTCTGCTGCCAAAGAATATCCATAATAAGGCTCGATTTCCGAGAAACCAAGGGGCAACACGTCGTCGTTAATGCCATCATTCTTCAACTCTCCCAGCCTAGAAAGTTGTTCCTCTGAGTCTCGGGTCAACAAGACGAGGATTAAGAATAACCGCTTGCCGCTCTCAAGGACCCATGTCGCGAGGTCCTCATAGTTTTCTTGCTCGATCGTGGTTTCCTGAAAACACAACAGCACACACTCTCTCGTCACCAGTTGTTCCAGTTTGTCATTTGGTAGAAAACGCTCGTTGCTCTTCGGTCCCCCTTTCAAGCAGCTCGCCTTTACATCGCATGCTAGCTTGAAGAGCCGAGGGTATCTCTGTTGGTTCTTCCGAGTTGATGCAAGCTCGTCTGGGATGCTCTTTTCGCGAATAAGAACCCCTTCAGAACCGGCGTTCTTTTTGCGAAGAAAATACGTGATCATTTTCCGTGCTCTGAAGGATTCGGAGAATCTGAGAATGTCGGTATTCCTGGTCCAGAACGCTCTCATGCCCTACTCCGATGTGGTTGGTTGCGTGTGGTACAAGCTGTGAGCGACTAGCTGTTGATCGAGCTTGGAAGAATCTCTTGAGTAAAATCTTACCATAAGCGACACGATTTATTATATAAAAAAGCACGCAAAGGTCGCAGGGAGCAATAATATAAGCGAAATGAGGGAGCGGTGGGCGTTTGCGGTGGCTGACCAAACACATCCATGGATACAACTCATCGGGTGATGACAGCTGGAATGCCTTACAATGACGTGGTCTGCTGGGCTTACTAGCTGCAGCACGTGGTGCGTATTTTTCCACATTGATTAAAGTGACTGTCGCCAAGTGACTGTCAAGAATCAGCACAATCCCTTGTTATTGGTACAGGTCGTCCAATATGTTGAATACACAAGGTTCTACCACCAACACCTTCGAAAAGACCAATATCCCTAACTTAGGGCTATTTGTCATGTGTCGAATTGATTAGGGTCCCTTTCATCGTATCTATCTCGAGTGTGGCGTGTGAAGTGGCTGAGTGGAAAGGGGGGCGGGCTCAGAATATTTCGAATACGTGGAGCGTCATAAATACAAATGTTTTTCTACTTGCAATACTTTGATACCTTCTTGGTGGCGGCAGTGGCCAAGTTTTATATCTTTCTAGCATAGCCACCTGGTTTCATTCCCGCCTGATGGGTTTAGATTAGTGCACTCCTTTCGATGTAGATTATACATAACATGACTTCTTCTTTGCCATTTGACTTTAACAAGTAGTAGTTCTAATAAAATCATCAAACTCCTTAGCCATCGTATGTTATGCTACTTTTAATTCTTAGAATCAAAGAAAGTATTAGGTAACATAACCCCGCTATGAAAAGCACCCCACTACGACTCCAACCTTCTCTCCAGTACAACAGCAACCTACCTATTTCCAATGATCCCTACTAGCACGGCGGCATATGCCGCAGTGCTAGCGAGGAGGTTCTCAGGTTCCAACTTTGTGAAGGACGCAGCGATAATTGCGAAAAATAAAATAGATGTTGAAATGACTGCTAGCGACGCTGATAACTCTTCCCCAACGAGCAATACGAGCAAAGGTACTATAATGATCAGTCCACCGATGATAGCAAACGAAAATCGTCTTATGGCAGTACGCGTCTGTTTAAGCCGCTCTTGATTGGCGACAAGGTAGGTGCGCTCGGTACCTAAACTCCTCCCGATCGCATTACTCTGCCGCATAAGCTCATCATCAAATGAACCGAGAAGGTCCAAGTCCTTGAATAGGCTGCGGTGCGATTCGCTAACCTGAAGTCCATGTTCAGCGAGGAGTGCTGCCAGGAGCCTCGACCCTTTCCCGTTGTCTAACCGAGACGCTGCGATGTCTTTTACAAATTGCGTGTTCCAACGATTCGTATGAATGAACTCAAAGTCGCGAAGAGAGTTGGCTATGTGTTGTTCAGAGATTCGTCCCGTTAACTTTTTCAATCTCAGGGGAGTCTTACTATATTTGTGGAGAATGTCTCTTATGCTCTCTAGTTGTTCATCTGTGGCGACAGTTTTCTCGATTTTAGCGAGCTCTGCCGCCAATCTGTGCTGGAGATGATGGATTGTGACCGCGTACAAGGGTCGAAAGTCGACAATAGTGACGCCGTCTGCGACCCAATGTTTGGTCGAGCCACTGATGAATTTTGTCAGGCGCTCATGGTATGGTAGAGCAGCGAGCCCTTCCAACACACTGTCCTCCTCTATTGCTTCATGTTTATCTTGACTGGATTTCATGGATGGAAATCTCAAGCATATAACGGGAAATGGGCGTGTCAATAGGTCGGGAATTATTGGTTCAGGGCAGCGCAGCCTTTAAGGTTTAAGAACTCGTCAGGCCCATTGAAGTATATTAACCTTATGTATTATTTAGGTATCTAAGCCTGAAAATAATCGCATTTTCGAGATTCTGCACAGCCTCATTGTGTCTGGTTCGGTCGGGACTTCCCCCGTTGGTTCGGTCAGTTGTGACTGGGTGTGCCCAACGGTTAGCCTTAGAAATCCTCTCGGTTAAATACTAGGGCATCAAGTTGTTGGACTCGGTCATGCAGGCGCATGCTGCATCGCCTGAAGCCTCAATATTATTAGGGTCAGTCTATGTAGCGGCAGTTGATTCACGGCGATCGCTTTGATATTCTAATTATGGGTTACTGTTCGCCTTCGCATGACGAATTACAGGAGGTATTCAGTTAAGCAACACACTGCTTTGCATTGTCATCATTATCATTATTATTAGTAAATGGTAATCCAATTCCCTTCGCTTGCCACATGTTCTGGCTTCAGAGATGCCACCCCTATCCTTTCATACATATCACCTTCTGCTCCATTCTTCACACCGCGAATGATAAGTGCATGAAATTTCATGTCTCCGAGATTGTTCCAGGCCTTGTCTCTCCCGATGACCACGCATCTCAGTTCATCAACATCAGCATCTTCATCTTTATTTTCATCTAGTATGGTATACCTCACTAATTCGATCATCGGCAGCTTCAGCTTCCTCGCCTGCCCCTTTAGTGTCATGTCGACTCCAATGGTGTCTGCCAATTTTGAGGATGGTGGAGACTTGAATGGGTTTATGAAGTCACGCGTTGTTGCCCAGTCAATCTCCTGGAACTTAAGTTCCAGATACTTGATGGCGCCCATTTTCGAAAACCACGACCAAGTGGGCGCACGACGGTGTGCTCCGGAGTGCTGTTGAATGCGTGTCATATGGTGAACGCCCGATCTCTTCCACAAGAGCAAGCGTCCAGCATACGTAGCAAATAGGCCGTAGGCTCCTTGCGTCTTGAAAGCTCTGGCTAACCGCTCTTGTAAACCCAGGATTGCCACGGGGCGATCCCAGTAATGAGTGAAAGCAAGCCTCGAGTATCGCTCATATAAATCCTGAACAAGCATCTGCCGTCCATCACGATAATACTCTAACGCCGAGTTGGGAAATTTAGCGTCTCCAATCAGAGCAGCCTTGGCACTAAGTTTGGTAAGATACATTAACGTCTCCAAAATGTGGCAGATCGGCGTATATCAAGTAGTTCTTACTTTTTAAGACGGGCCAGTGTCTCGCAATGGACTCCAGCCCCACACTCCCAGTAGACCTGTGTTCTGGTATAGAAAATAGAGCGCCGCGAAAGTGCCCTTTCTTGCAGCACCCACCCTCGGCTGTTGAGCTCCCCTAGCTCGACATCAAGATGAAAATTGTCTATATTTTGACACACATAGAGCGTCCCAATGCCGGTTGTTTCTAGCTGCACGCAGGATCGAGAACACCGCTTGTCGAGAAACCCTTCTACCGATGACTTCGACGAGCTAGCACCTATAGTACAGTAAGCGAAGCTGAAAACCTTCTCCATTTGGGCTGACTCATGTTCCCAATCATTTTTGTCGTCCTGGATAATGCAAAGTGAGTCAATCCAGAGATATTCAATTCCAATTCCGCGCGTAACTTGAATAGCATCGCGGAAGGTTTTTGGTAGGCTGCTAAAGTTAATTGACTCCATGAGCTGAGTGATATTTTCATTAGTAGTACATAATGTCTCGGTCTTACCCCAGCAGTGGCTTAGAGCCACATATGGGGAGGGTTTAATACAACGCGACTTTACCAGTCGTAGGGGATCACCAACTTCAACAAGACGAGTTGGCATGGTGGGCGCCGGTTTCGCATCTTCCCTGCAAGTTCTGTGAGTGAAGTCACAGACTCGGATCCATTCTTTCAGTAACAAAAACTGTTCTAGGCTACCGTGATCAGGAAGCTTTGGCAATCCAAGCTGTGCCCCTTTGAAGATGTCAGGACCTAGGTTACCATGATCAGTAACATGTTTCAATATATGAATGGACCTCTGTACCTGGATCGACGTAGATAGAGAGCAGGTTTGGTCCATTGTTAATGCCCACAACCGATCCGTTTTGGCGCAAAGAGATCACCGTGGGCAACCCCTTTCCTTGGGTCTTCAAGGCGTCTTGAAGCAGCCTGCAGAGAGCACAAAATTGCGAAGAAATTTCAAGTTCGTCACGATTTATGACGGATTTGAATAGGTCTGCCGAGTTGATTATATTGCAGTTTGCGCATAGAAAAGCCCTGCTAGGCGTAGCAGGGGGTTTAATTACATCCCATGGAAGTGACTTAAATAGACTTCTCGCAAAATTATTATCGGGAATAGACTCCCAAACATCTTCAAGTCTCGTTGGCTCCTAGAAAAATATGTCATCAGCTATGTTAGTAAGAGCAGAGTTTAGGGAACTTACAAACTAATCAAGTTAACAATCACCCAGTGTTATAGTGTGGAGATTGGACTTACCACCTTGAAGATTGGTGTCAGTGATGGAGTAAGCGGCTAATTATCTGCACTACTAACGTTCTATGTCCAGAACAACATTAGTCAACTCAATTCATAATCAACTTGTCGAGTTGAAAGTACTAACGTACTTAATCACGAAAGTTAGTACTAATCTCGCTAATTAAGGGTATAGCTCTACTCACTTCCTGTTTGTCCGTTGGTTCTGGTATACCCAGATGCGGATCTGTTGGGACAGTAGGGGCGCGCACAGTCATTTTGAAACCTCCTGAGCTGGTGATCGGGACAGTGGGTTGATCCTGGGAATTTGTTGTCGTGCGTGCTGGGGCTATTGGGTCTTCAACTGCGAGCCTTCCACCCTCACTGTGGGGGCGAAAATAATGCTGTTTGCGTTTCTCGATCTCGGCGTGAGGATACTTCAAGCCGTTAGGAATCATGTAGGAGGAGCTGGGCTCCTGCCGGATTTTATCCATTTTTGCATATAGTTCCGACGCAATTTCGCGGTGGGATGGGGAGCTCTTATACTCCGCCGATACGTCGACGATAAGAACCCTGCCTCGCACGAGTTCTAAAAGACTTCGATAAACAACTTTCCCTTCTAAATCGTTCTCCATGATGTCCATACATGCATCAACATAAGACGAAATGTAATATTTGGCAGGTGATGTTCTTTCCCAGAATTGGGTTGTAGCCTGTCTGAATGACATGACCGCCTCGTAACCGTATAGGAGCCAAACAAGCAAATCGATCATAATGCATCCCATAGACCAGATGTCGTATTGTCTCGAACGAGGTTTGCCGCTGGCACGATTTCGGTCCATTTCCGGTGGCTCATATCGAAATGTGCCGGAGGGTGTCTTCGTCATTACACCGTCCCTATTTCGCTGCTTGGTATTGGCTTCTTCATCATGGAATGTGGAAAGACCCATGTCTGCAATTTTAAGGCATCCTTCTTCGTGACTGTCTTTGAACCAAAGAATGTTTTCAGGCTTCAGGTCGCCGTGCCGACCTATTATACGTCAGTTCTTTGCGTGAAGTACTTGATTCCTCTAGTATCGAGAATCGTCCAAAATGTACTCTTTGGAAGGCATGGAACACTCACTACCTAATATTAGCTATGAGAATGACAAGATGATAGGTGTTTGAAACAAATTACGTACCCGTTATTAGCATCTTTGTGTAGGACGACAAGAGCAGAGCAGATACCAACGAGTTGCTTCATAATCCATTGAAGATTCCCCAGTTCGCTTCGAATTTCATTCTGTTTTTCCCAATACGTAGCAAGATTTCCGCCATGAGCCCAAGGGAAAAGTAGACATCTTGCGTTGCCCTTTTGATAGGCTGCGATAGGCTTAATAATATGTTCCGACTCGATTCTCTGTACTCTTTCAAGATTTTGCGCCTCTTTGTCGAAGAATTCGATAAGTTCTTTAGCATCTCTGGCAGTCTTGATAGCGACAGTTACGCTCTTAGTATCATTATTAGCTCTCTAAAATAAATCAGTAAAGACCATTTCGTGGGGGATTTAATTTTCACCGTACCGCACTTTCGGCCGGTATATGTCTCGTGTCAATGTGCGCCACATGAATCTCCGCTCGCCAGACTTCGCTGAAGAATCCACTACTTTTTGGGCCAGCCGAAATTTCTAGATATGGCAATATATGCGATTCAGTCAATCGATGAACGAAGCTGTCAGCGCTGCCGAATACCGGCGTAACCAGAGGCCACTGGAGCGCGTCGAAAAGCGTGTATTCGTTATCGCACCAGCGGTTAGGTGTGAGGCATTGTGATTCGTCGCCATCTGCATTGTTGAAGAAGAATTTATCATCACACTCAGTAAATGGTAGTGAATCATCGCTGATTGAATCCCACTCTTGATCTTTTAGAGATGAAAGCCTTTCTTTGTCAGGCCATGTCATTAGAACTAGAATCAAGAATAGGCGCTGGCGCCCCTCTAGGACGCTCTGGGTGAGTCGATCAAGTTCCCCTTCCTCTATTCTTCCAGTCTCCCTGAAAGCTGACAAGACATTATCTCTAGTCACCAAATCCCTAAGGGCATTAGCAGGTAGAAACTTCTTGTTGATGTCCGTGCTGGATATGAATCTTGTTTTGATGTCTCTTTTCAGCTGCGTCAGTACTGGGTATTTATCATCGGAGTAGCCTCGTGCTGATATCAGGGCGGACCTGGACGTTGTAGGAGAGGTATTTCGGGATGGTCCCGGAGATTCTGCCAAAGACATTCTTCCACAGATGTCAAAGCACCATCCAAAAACGGGACAGCGACACATTCCTAAGGTCGCAATGCACAATCTGTAACGGGAAAACTGAAAGCACTTCAAACTCTACAGATCATATTATAATATGTATGAGAGAACTCATATTGTTATGAAAACTACCGACGATCTAAGTGTCAGAGTAGCGTCGCAGTATAGGAGAACTGATGAGGCTCTGCTTACGCAAACAATAATTTATCTAACACACATACTAACCAGATAGAGGATTCAGCTTCTTACCATTAAGTCCCACAGGATCGAGGATGTTCGCTCGAGATACAAAGTCGGTCGGTCAGCCATATTGCGAACATCCTATCAGCTGCCCGGGCAACCCCTCCCCCCCTTTCCCCCCAGGCTAGCGTACAGGGTCATTTTCTATGAGGCTGAAGTCCGATTGGTAAGGCAGAAATGCATTGTAGTGGATAAATTGCTCGTGAGAAGGGTGTGTGTCGAAGATAATCAACTGATTGGGCAATTTTGATGCTAGTGAGTATTGGGTGTCCGCCACTCTCAAGGAAAGGTCATCTCGTGAGCGCTCTAGGCCTCTGCATCCTATGGCGGCGAAAATGCAAACCTCCGCCGTCGAAACCAAAAGGGGAAGGTATGATATAAAGTGCAGTTATAGCTAATAAAAACTGTCGTTACCTGGTGTCTACAGCGGCTACATGTAGTGCTTGGAGTACTAATCGGTATCTACTGCTGACTCTGCAGCTGAATCGGTTGCGCCTCAATTTTCAGGGTCAACCACATCCCCCAAACTTTTGTCGCCAAGCCCATCTCCTGCAAGAGTGATTGAAAAAATGATTTCAATGTTGCTCACCCAAGTGAGCTTATCACGACCTAGTAAGTGAATCCTGCCACTTTTAAAGCTTTGCAAGTTTTCAATGTGTTCTGCGTTATAAAAGCTATCAGGTAGTGAAAACGATATTAGATAACACGGTCATCTATCAATTGTATTTACTGGTGGTGCCTACAATTGCTCGCGACAATGTCGTCTTCCAACTTCGCGCACGTATAGATACTCTTAAACTATCGTAACTCGTCGAAGGGATTTCCCCCAGATGATTAAGTATTCCTCGAGTAGGTGGTGGCTGACTCAATTAAGAAATGCTGGGTGTGTTTGGATATCAATAATTATCTGTTCTAGAGTATACAGAAGAGTAGACCTTAAGCTATTCCTTCAATTATATTTCCACCTATATGTTTCAGAATTACTCAAATTACTCAAAAATTTACTTGGATACTTCCCACAATTCTACTCTAGTCGAACTGTAAACTATCACGTTAGATATGTAACCAGTTGGCTCCAGCATACACAAAACCCAACGCTATAATCATCTAATAACAAGCTACCTGTACGATTCGTAATCCTCCCAAAACAGAATTGAACCCTCTACATTAGAAGAGACAAATGGGATTTGGTAAGTTCTCCAACACTGACGAAAGCGTGAAGCTCTGCACAGAGCAGTGTTGCGTTGGTTAGAGACTTGGATTCCACTTGCGATGTCCCTCGGCCAGCGCCAATTCATTTTTGAAACCTTTTTGGCCTACCAGATGCATCATCATAGAGGATCGGGCTCTCAGATCATTGGATACACGCATGATCTAGCTATTTGACCCGGCGCCTAATGCGAGCGCACACTCACCTAAGCTATTTTTGCCATAGCGGAGTCATACCTAGTATCGCGCTTCCTCCTGACTTGGCTGTGATACATGGATTTGAGGTAACTATTAGGTAGCTATGCTTTGGACAGCAATGACAAGCGGCATTGGTAGGGCCTTAGCCATCACGATTTCTAAAGACGTCTGAATTCACACTATCCTATATCGTAGCTCCAGGTTTTTGATCAGCTGTAATCTCCAGCCCAGAATTTCGAGGCTCGCCAGCCCCGTTTCGTTCTAGTTCAGCGTTGCTAGTTTTACAGAGCTCAGAGCTCCATTGAGTCATCGATCAAATATGGCGATCTAGGAGTGTTACATAAGTCGGCTAAGTCTGTGATTGCGCACGATAGATACCGGATGCCATAGATCATCATTCGTGTCCATGAAAGTTACATGCAAATGACTGGTGCATCTTAATTCCTGTTTCGTATTTTAACGTAGGGTTTCTGTCGAAGGAGATGTGGATATTGTCATTAGGCCGTTAGTCGCTTCGTCGGCAGTGTCGTCCCTGTTTGAAATTCCCATCGTCCGCCCCCACCCACATTTTGACGATCCGAAGTCCCAGCAGCCCTGTCTAGGATAAAGGTATCCAGAGTCGGACTGCTCATTTCGGTTTTGCATTTCTCCTGCTGTTGTGAATGTCGCAAGTTACCGCTTCCTTTTGTGTTGGTTTTATATAATTCGCTATAGTGGCCAGTAATCGAATACCCAGGACGACTAAGTAGCGCTTGGGGTGGGAAACTATCGGTGTTGGCCTTTCGCAACTGATCAACAATGTTCAAGATGTCGCTGCATACGCGGTCAACCGAGAATCTGTTTTCCTTATTGACGACGAGCATGTTATACTCAATGAGATCCAACATTTGTTCAGCGAAGAGGTCACCTTTTGCATACCCCCGCAGCTCTTTGATCCACTAGAGGATTGATTAGCAGCCTGGTTGACAAAGCAATGTACTGATCATACCTCTAGGACGATGCCTTTAACTTTAGGTTCCACACCATCATTTGTTATGGATATGGAGAAATATTTGGGTTCGTCAAATATTTCGTTAGAGTCATCTGACGTGGCTCTTTGGGACTCAAAATCTTGAACAGACTTGAGTCCTCTCAGCCACCATGTACAAAATTCTAAGAAGACACACCCGAGAGACCAGATATCGTATTTCGAACAAACACGCTGGCCAGGAATATCCATTTCGGGGGGCCGATACAACTCTGTACACCCGTCGAGACTGGTAGGGGAGACCCGAGATCTTGTGACGCTGGAATGATATCGGGTAAGGCCAAGATCAGAGAGTACTAAACAGCAGCCATCTGACCTGTAGGAGGAGAACCATAATATGTTATGTGGCTTGATATCACCATGGCGACCCCATTCTTTTTCATCTTCATTCCTGACTTCTAATTTATCTCTTCTCTCCTTCTGCCAAGTAGCAAGTCCATGGATTCGTTTGACTGCAGTTGCCAGTCCCAGGCACTGCCTAGCCATCCATAATGAATTCACTGTGGCATGTTGTGACCCGTCTGGATATTTGGTCCAATAATCCCATAGATTGCCGTCAGCCCACTCAAAAAGGAAGTAGCACTTTTCTCCATGCTGAAAAGTAAGAAGAAGTTTAATTAGATGCTTTTCCTTCTGCATCTGAACGCATGTTTTCTCCAGAGCTAACAGTTCCTGTTGATACTTGTCGACATCAACAGCTGGGATCTCCTTCAGAGCAAAGTAGAGAGGACTGTTAGACGACTTTCAATTGTCAGTTAAATTGTTGGTTTATAGAATATTGCATGAGCTGTTTCTTACTTGATGGCATCTGAAATTGTGGTGGCTCGGATGTATCTCAACCTGGTGCACCATTCCATTGCCACCCCTGGTTTTAAATTCATATCTTAGCCAAGGCAACCGTATGGCCTCGTCCAGTGAATAGTTGCACAGTCGTTTCTCTTGAATGTCGAAGAATGGAGCAAGAAATATTGGCTGGTACTGATAAAAGAGAGTGATGTCGTTGTCGTGCCAGTTCTTTAACATAGTTGCATTTTCTCTTCCAAGTCTGGTTCGAAAGCGGAGTTCATCTATACTGCCCATCGATGTGAGTGGCAAGTCCTTATCTGTAATATCTTCATCGACAAAACAATCGAAAAGCCGCAAATCTGTCGTGTACATGAAAAGTAAAATTCCCAAGATTCGTCGCCGGGACAGGTAAACCTGTAGCTTGCTAGGGAGATCTTTCTCTTGTTTGTGGGAATATTCTTCCAGTAACAATGCATTAATAGACTCATCGCTTAGTATTAGGTTTAGTTTGTCAATAGGCAGAAACCTTCCATCTTTCGTGCCATGGTTAGACTGATTGTGCTCCAGGCTTAGTTTGATTTTCTCCTTAATTGACTCTTTCACACTGATGCCAATTTTGGGCTCCAGACCAAGATTCTCACGTAGCGTTTTGACACTCGTGACATTCTCAATGAGGGCTTTATTGACGATTGGCGTTGGAGGTGGGACAGCACTGAAGCCTAAGTCATGCACATTGATAACTGAGGATCCTCCGTCATTGTCCCGTGCTGAACAGGCCGGCAGTTTCTGTAGGTATCCGTTCTCATTTTCCCGTCGATCTTTACCATTGTCACCTTCAATGGCCTTCTGGGACTCGCTTGCGGATACTAGATGGTAGCGCCTGCTTATATGGCCCTCAGAATTCGAGCTATTATATTCAGCAATCTGGCTATTGTTGCGTGGAACTGAGTATCGGCCCATATTCGTTAATTGGCAATACAAGCCAACTGGACTGACAATAGTTGTTGGGTAGATGAAATAGGGTGAGTTGTTGTGTCATCTTACCTCGACAATTATACTACCGCCAGTAGAAGTACGATTAATTCTGTGTTCCAATATAGGGCAAAGAGGACCGGTTGTACGATTGCACTAATGTACAAATGATAGCTATCAGGCTGAGTATTTATCATGCCGCTTATATCCCTACTTTTTGTTTCTGTCCGCATGGTCTTTGCATTATTCAAATTAGAAATGGAAAAACACGCGCCCTGTCGACTGCCCTTCGGTGAACGTGATTTCGTATCTCTTTGGGGTTAGGAGAATAGGTTACATTTAGGTGAAGTGGCTTGTTAAATGATTCGATCACGATCCATAACAAGCACCGCCACCGCCGCAGGGTGGAAAGTGGAAAAACCTAGACTCAGCCGGGCCCTATAATAGGCCTTCAAACGCAACGTTTCCCGCACCGTGATTTTCTGCCTGGCGATATGCCCTGGGGGTTTTAAATTTCCCTTCCAGTCATAATCGCCCCCTACTCTTGATCAACAACTACCTAAGAAGCAGCTGGGGAAAAGCAGCATAAACTTCCTGATTCCTAGTAAACACCAAGTTATCTTATTGCATTACTCATTTTTTCAGAGAATCTGCGGAATCGTACCGATGTTGCCATGTGCACTAAAATTCGTGAGAAAAGATCAATATCGCGTTGTCTTGACTGAGCACCCCGACCGTATACCGCCCCAGGACCTTCATTCGTGGCTACTACAGAAATACGGAGAGCCTCATGTTAGGGTATCTCTAAGGAGGGAGCTCTACGTCATATACATTGACCGCACTGTAGTGAATATTGCAGACTTCGTGAGCAAAAGCCCTATTATGCAACGTAAATACAAAGATCAAACTGACAAATAAAGTGTACGGACACACCAATGGATACAGATACCGAGCCGACACAGCAGAAGCTTCGTCGTGATTTGATTCCGGATCTTGACCAAATACAAGAGGATATAGATCAGGCCATAGAGGTGCTGAGGCAGGCGCGGATGCGCAGTATGGGAACGAAGGCATAGCGTCCCATAACTTGAGGTAGCAGTGGTAGAAGCTCAATCATTCCAACTCGAAACTCTCTTTTATATATAGTTTTCAATAGGTCATTATAGCTAAATATTACACACATACGCACGATCCTCCTAATGAGATTATATCACTATCACTACAAGACAATTATAGAGCTGCTTCGAATTCAATGGTCGCGATTGGCAAGTTATTTCCATAGTAGCCTGATAATTGGCTTAACTCAATTTACAATAATCTGATTCCCTGTAGAATATTTAAAGAAGAAAATAATCATATGCACTAGGCATATAAATTCGACAGGTCGCTATTAACTTGTCATATTGTACCTTATTATACGATATTAAGTTGCAGGTCGAGAGTCTTTGGGACACCATTTGTGCCATTTGCAGTTTGCTATCCCGATTTTTTTTAGAAAAAATAGAGGTAATATACTTTATAAAGGGGAGAAAAGAAAGCAACCCTAAAATTATTATATTAATTAGCATAATTAAACTAACCTTAATCTTTAACTTTAAAAACGCGGACTTATAAGCTTAATAAGTTTTATGCTGCTTAAGGTTAATATTTAAGTAGTTAAAAGTTTAATTTAATAAAAAATTAAGTTTTAAACGTTATATTAAAAAAAAAGCTATAATTATAATAAAAATATTTAATTATATAAAAGCTTTAGTTATTATTAATTAAAGCTTATTAACAGTATTATTATATAAAGTAATTAAAACAGTAATTTTGTTTTTATTGTTATATAAATATAAAATATAATATAAAAAAAGATTAAAGCTAATAAAATATATAGCTTTAAAAAGATTTAATAAAACTAATATATAATTAAAAAGTTATATTAAATTAATATAATAAGCTTTAATAAAAGTAGTTTAAAAAGTATTATTAATTTAAAAATATAGCTTAATATAATATTATTTATTAATAATAAGCTTTTTATAGCTTAATTAACTTTAAATAAAGTAAGATTATGCTTTTTATATAAAGTTTATATAATAATAAAAGGTTATTTATTAATTATAAAAATAATTATAAAAATAATTAACTAAAAAAAATAAGTAAAATAAAAATAAAAGCTAAAATTAAATATATAACTAGTTATAACATTTTTATTAATAGTTAATAAATTAATACTATATTTATTTAAATATTTAAAAAGATTATTAAAAAATTTTATTAAAGGCGTTTTAAAAAAAAGTAGCTTTAATTAAATTTAAAAAATAGTTTAATAATAAATTAATATTTAATATTATAGTTTTTTTAAATAAGTTTAAAGTTAAAAGTAATAAATTAAAATATAAATATATAGTTTATAAAGAACTAAAGAAAGTAGCAAAAAAAAAAGGAGCTATAAACTTAATAAAAAACGTTTTTAATATAAAAAAAGTAAAAGCTTTTAAAAGTATTTAAAAAGCTATAAAAATGTTTTTAATATATAAAATTATAATATGTTTAAATAAGATTATAAAAATATAAAGCTTTTAAAAAAACGTAGTTATTATTTTTTAAAGTATGTTTATATAAATTTATAAATTAATAAATTAATATAATATTATACTTAAATAATATTTAAAATATATAAATATATAAAAAAATAAAAAAGTAAATATATTAATAAAAAAAGCTATAATAAGTAATAAAATTAATTTAAAGTTTATATAATTTATTGCTTTAAATATTAAAACATTAATAAAGTTATAAATTAAAAAAAATATTAAAGCTTAATAAATAAATAATTTATTAATAAAAAATAAAAAGGATAAAAACGTAAAAATAATTTAACTTATTAAACATTAGTTTATAAATATTTAATATAATTTAAAGCGTTATTTAACTATATTATATTTATTATAAAAAATATTAAATAAATTTTTAGCTTATTTAATAAAACATAAAAACTATAACTAATACTACTAAAAATTTAACTATAAAAAATTAAAATTATATTATTTTTATATAAGTATAAACTTATAATAAAATTATTGCTTAAAAATTTATATATATTTAATATATTGCTTAAGCTTAAAAAAAAGTAAAATAAACTAGCTATATTTTTTAAAACTAAAACTTATGTTTAATAATAAAAAATAAAAAAATAATAATTAGCTAATAAAATTTTATTAATTAAAATTAAATATTTTATAAAATTATAAATTTTATTTAATATAGCTATTATAAAACTTTTTAAACTTTTAAAAGTTTTATAAAGCAACAGAGTATTTTATAAAAATCTGCGTTTTTTTTATAGCTTAATAAAAGTGCTGCTTATAAAATAAAGCTTAAAAAAAAAAAAAAAAAAAAAGAGTTAAAAAAAAAGTTAAAAATAGTTTAACTGTTTTTTTTAATAAATAATATAACTATAACAT